>BMAW01123172.1:17187-56047 GCA_019974015.1 Nephila pilipes | reverse complement strand
AAAAGAAAGCTCTTCTATTCTATAGAATTACACTTTAGTTCGTACAGATATCTGGCTGAAATTCAACTCAGAAGAATTGTTTCACTGATAATAACTATAGCAACAAAATAAAATGGATATTAAAATCGTTTTTCAGTTAGCTGTTCTAATCATTTCAGGAATTATTAATCGATAAGTGCGTGTTTCTTAATTCACAGGATTTGCTTTAAATGTTTGTAATAAGGGGTTTCCCCCTCTTCTTTTCTTGTTTCTTTTTGAAAAATCTATTCTAATTTACATTTTGATCTAATAAAATTTTCTCCACTAAGATTCACAAGGGAAGGTTTGGTACCATAGAACATATTTAACTCCACAATTCATTCTCCAGTCAGAATGTGCATGTTTCGTTTTGTTGGGTATTCATTTTTTTATTGAAGTTTGTTTCCTTTAGTTAAACATTTTAACCTTTCTTTCATACTATTCTATTATTTGATTCTCATATTATACATATTACATACATATATATATTATATTATATATATATATATATTATACTATATATATAAGATATACATACTTAATATATATATGTGTGTGTGTGTGTTTGTGTTGTATGTTGTGTGTGTGTGTATGCTATGTGTGTGTGTGTGTGAGAGAGAGGAGAGAGAGAGAGAGAGAGAGAGATAGACAAACCACTTAAAAAATCTTAATTTATGTTCAATCGATTGTAAGATCTTGCAAAAACACAAAAAAGTATATGAAGAGGAAAAAGATGAAATTGAATATTATTTTAAGGGCTGAGGATTTGAGAATATATGCAAATAAAAATATAATTTTAAAGGATATGATCGCATGAAGCACATCATTATATACTTGTATATAATTCTGCGTCTTTTATATTATGAAAATAATAAATTCATTTAATTTGCGCTATAAAGAAAACATTTTTCGTATATTTATTTGTATATTATTTTTTTTTCTTCTATTTCTTAAGATCTGGCAAATTTAAATGCAAGAAAAAAACTTTTTAATCGTTCTAGGCGGGATTTTAAAAAGCGATATTGAGCCAAAAGCGGTGTTACAGTCCTGGGTGTTAAAAAGAGCAGCTGTCCTCTTTTAACCGTGTCTAATCAATCGCGGTTTCTTTTCGATCCCCAATAAAAGCTTTGATTAGAAATGCAAACAGTCCGGTCCCTTTTTATGCTTCCTGTACCTCTACTGACACCTTATCTGCCTCTCGCTTTGGCGCCTATTCTTGGGCCACAAAAGCTATTTTTCTTTCGTTCGCATTTTTACCTCCTCCGTGTTTGTGGAAGAACTGACATTTTTTTCCATTTTTTTTTTTTTTTTTTAAATCTCATCTCTAACAGACAGGCGAATTTTCTTAGGGAAAATAATTTTGAAACATCTTTTTCATTACAGAAAGATAAATCTTTATGATCTTGTTGAATTACTTAGCGAATACGTTTTGTCGAATTTAATACGTAGCCTTGTCTGTCTTGCTTTTGTGTGAACTCATGGTTTTAAATCGCGCATAGGATAATTCTCTTTAACCAATCATAGACTTATAAATATTTAAAAGAAAAATAATTCGTTTTGTTTCATCCATTTTTTTTTAAATGAGGAATACGATGTAAGATCCTGTTAAGTCCAGAATCACTAATTATGGAGAAGGAAATTAAAGTAAAAAAAGATACTGGGTAATATTGCCTTTTTCCATTATTTGTCACAAAGGAAAGGACTGTTATTACTTACGTGTACGCTTCTTACACCAATTGGAACATCTATATATATATATAATAACCAGAAGGAGAAAAAAAACCTATAGCTTATTTTTGTACCAGGTACCTGCAATGATTAGTCATTTGTGCAGATTCAAATGGGGTTATGTTATCCTTAAACTGACTAGTTTCGAATGACAATGGAGCTTGAAATAGAGGTTGGCTATTAAAAAACGAGACTGTAAAAAACATTTTATTTTAATATCGTAAATATTTACTTATTATTACCTACAATATACGTCCCTCCTCTATCCCAACAACGCTCCATGGGAATCTTCAATTGTTCGAAACAGTACTGGGAATTTTCTTCTGTCAGCTCCTTCAGGACGCGTGACGCTTTCTCTTTCACAGTTTCAACGGACTCAAATCTTGTTCCTCTTAATACAGATTTCACCTTAGGAAACAGGTATAAGTCGCAGGGCACAAGATCCGGAGAATAAGGCGATAGTCAAACAATGGGATAGGGAACTTGGTTAGAAAAATCTCTACAGATAATGTGGAATGATTTGTTCTTCCTCAATTCGGATCCTTTTTTCTTCATTCTTTCACGGAGCTCAGCAAGAACACGAAGGTAGTGATGTTGATAAAAAGTTTAACCTTCAGGAACCTAGTGAAGGTACATATTTTTATGAATATCGAAAAAACAATCATCATTTTTTTGAATTTTGATTTGCTCATTCAAGCTTTTTTTTTTTTTTGGCTCTTAGTGAAGAAGGGCTCTTCCAGTGCAGGGATTGGCGCCTCGCATCAGGATCATAAGTAAAAGCCCACGATTTGTCACACGTTATTATACTTTCCAATAAGTCTGGGCCATTTTCAGTGGCATTCAAAGTATCAGTAGAAACATTTTTGTGAGTTTCCTTGTTGTTCAAACGTGAGAACCTTTTTGTTTTGTAAAATTTGCTGTACGGATTCCTTGTCAATTCCTACACTATCAGCAATCACACGAAAACTTAACCGTCGGTCAGATCGAACCAGATGACCGATTTTTTTTTTATATTTTCGTCCGTTTTTTGACGTTTGAAGACAACCCAGACGTGAATCATCTTCATCGTCTTCTCAGTCATCTTTGAAAGAGCTTAAGCCACTCAAAAACACGTGCACGCGATATAAACATTCATTCTCATTCACTTTCAATAAATTATCAGTAGTGTTTTTGTCATGTGAAATTTCACAATAATTCGTTGCTCTATTGTCACACTTATCATTTTTTCCAGCGAAACAAAAAAAAAAGTAAATAAATAAAATAAAATAACTCTAATGTGAGCAAAGGCAACGGGTATACGGATTTGTTTACAGAAACGAGAGGCATTGCATTTGAAAGAGAAGGCTTAACTCTAAACAGATGTCTGTCGCTGGTGTTCGGCTCATGCGTACTTCTTCTATAGCAACGTTAGTCTCGGTATTTAAAAGCCACATCTCATACCTAAAAGCCTTGAAAACATCCAAAATTAAGACAAATCTGCATCAAGGTATAGAGTTATAGACATTTCTATAATCAAGGGGAATTATAGAAATGTCTATAGTTAAAAAATATTCTTAACCCTTGGTGAATTTCCTATAAATATCAATGGCAACTGTTAAAGTGCAATTGCTTTTTAGCCTTTTTTGTAGAATCCGCGATCGTGTCTTAGGAAATAAATATGGTTTGGCATTTTGTTTTAATTAATACAAAGCATATGCCATTGTTTTATTACTGCTTGCAATTTTCTGTTTCAATAAAAACAACAGAAATGGCAATGTCTGACAAATAAGTCGTACGTTGAATACCGTTTCCTTTAGGTGGGTTGGTTTTATAACGTCACACTAGAAGCAACACGAAGGCTATTGGTAACGGACCTCTTAATTTTGAATCTAAGTCAAGTCACGAGGACGACACCCGAACTGGAACTTCCCTCTCCAAACTTCCACACCATGCCAATGGGAGGACTAGGAGGACATTCAAAGTGCATCAGGTGCTTGGGCTCGAACTTATGACTCGACGGAAATTGCCTGGCCGTGAGCCCGCGGCCATGTTCACTAGGTTATCGTAGCTGGAAGAACTTATTAATACTGATGTGCGAAAATGGTGGGTTTTATGGGGAAGTAGATTTTATAGCTAAAAATAATTTGAAGAGTCATTTTTTCGAAGAGTCATTCATTATAGAGTCATTTTTTTCGAACATTGAGAAATAGCAAATGCAAACATATAAATGATTATATACGAAGGCAATATGATGCTAAATCAAATCAGTTTCACAGAAATAGAAGACGCTTCATCCGTCTTTTTGATGTATGGAAAAAAATCTACCGCTGAAATTGTCCGTAACTTTGAAGGAAAAGTTTTGAGGCCATCACTTACACATGTTTCAAATAAACGTTAATTAACAAAATATGTCAAAATGAATATTCTATGACATAAAATGATGTGAAGATAAACTTTGGTAATTTGAACTACAGATAACGTGGTCTGTAAAAACCTCTGGGTCTTACTTTCTTCAAGAGAGTACGAGCATCACTCACCCGAGGCACCGTAGTGATATTTTCCTTTCCTATAAGGAATACTGTCTTTGGTAAAAACAAGTGACGCGCCTCCGGGATACTCTAGCGAACTTTCTCTATTTTCGATCCTTCTCCTTGTCAACCTTTCCATTTCCCCCCATTTTTTTCAAACATCAGGCCACAGTTTCATCTAATTTGGTGCAGCATAGCCACATCTAGCTATTACGCCATTAAAATTCACTATTATATTTTCGGATACGAAACGCTTTAAATGTTTATGATTCAGCGATTTTAACTGCTAATGGCCCTATTTCGGGAAAGAAAAAGACATCAGTTAGAAGAAGCGTTTAAAAGCGGGATCTTTGATGTTCTGGATAGCAGTTTTAAATCGGGGGGGGGGATGGATTTAGTGGTTGTGTCTAATAACATGAACACTGAGAAATATCTTGAAATCTTAGACGTAATAATTTCATTTTCAACAACGTGGAGCTTCTTACCACACTTTTAGGGTAGTAGCAAGAAAAAAAAGGGGGGGGGATCAATATATTTTGACGTAGCTAGTTAATTCCTCGTTTCTGAGCATCATAGAAAATGCATGGGTTTTTCATGTTGGAAAGATAAATGTGAATGAAAGGCAGAATAATTCCTTTTTGGAAAGCTTGAGGATAACATCTATATAGCATGGGATGATATTGAACATGATTATTTGAAAAAAATGTTGAAAGTATGCCAGATGAAATGACTTAATATTTCACTAAGAAGGGAAGGCCCATAAAACATTAACTCAAAGTATAACTATAAGAAATGAGTAAAACAATTCAACTGTGCTTATAATTGTGAATTTGTTAAAAAAAATTTTTTTGACCGTATTTTTATTTCCCCCAAAATGAAAAAATGATAAAAATTTATAAATGTTGTATATGCATATAATTTGAAAAAATAAAAATTACATTTACTTCACAATTATTTTCTAGTGTTTTATTAAAATAAAATAACTGATGTCCTTATATTTACCAGAACCATTGCACATACACACACAAACACACAAGTTGAGTTCGGTGCACACAGAACAAAAGACAAGGCTAAAAAATCTTCTAATATCATCTTATATATAAAAAAAATTGTACTTCTTATACTTGAGATCTAAGTAGCCGCAGCAGCCTAGTGACCATGGTTGCGAACTTGCAACCATGATCACTAAGTAATGTCGGCGTTGTCTCCGTCGAGATGTGGGTTCCACTAAAAGCGTGCCGTGCAGCGAAGCTGACGTACATTAAATTTATCGAGACTCCCAGCGTCCTTCCCGTTGGTTTGGTTTGAAAGTTTAGAGAGATAGACGCCCGTTCAGGTGTTGTCCTCGTCACTTGACCTAGGTTCAAAATTACGAAATCCGTCGCCAATAGTTCTCGTGTTGCTTCTATTGCTATGTTTAAAAAACCCTCCAACCAAAGTTGGAACATAGTTAATACTTCCGATTGAGCATTAGTGTTAAAAAGTTAAGTAGATATTTTAATTAAAAGTTCAACAAAAAGTATTTTATTGTATACTTCAGTCTCTCAGAATATTATTATTATTTTGCAAAGGTAATTTTTTAAGCAGTGAAGGGTACATTGTTGTTATATAAAACTAAGAATATATGTTATAGTAAAAGGGATTAATCCGGTGATTATGTATAATTACCGGTGATTATTCATAATCACCACTAAACTTGTTAAGCCTGATAAATTATTGAATATTTATCACTTTTACCGGTAAGCTTATAAAATCTCCAAGTCGAATGGGGAATGTAATAAATTCAGATTATTTTGTAGAGTAACGATATTTTAATTCAAAAAAATAAATATTTTAAAATAACATTAAAAATTTCATTTCTCTTACATTAGAGCTATCTTTACTTATGGGAAAGATAAGTTTTTCAACATTGTCTACTTTCATTACGTATTATCTTTTTAAATATTGATAATCTATCTTCCAGTTTTATTTTTCGGATACTTTTGTTTTTACAATTATTCACTTTTATTACCAAATTGTCATACCTTTCTTTGATCTGAAAACCACTGTTCTCTTTCTTAGTGTCCAAAACATTTAATAACTTGGAATTAAAACGCTCGTGCATATCGTCCACTATTCAATATCCTATTTTTTTAAAAAAAAAAACGTCTATCCAGCATGAAATTAGAAATACTACTGAAATCACGTGCATCTGACATCATAAATTTCGGAAAATTTATGGACTTTTATTTCAATCCCCATTGTGAGTTGGGGATTTTATAAACTAACCGGTAAATGTGATAAATATTCAATAATTTATCACATTTATCAAGTTAAATGGTGGTTATGAATCATTACCGGTAATTATATATAATCACCACTTTATTACATTTACCGTAACATATATATTTTCAAGTACGTATATTTTTGCTAATAAATTACAAGTACACTTAAACCTCGTTAAATCTCTCTCTCTCTCCCTCCCTGCTCGGTGACCGCGGTAGCCTAGTGGTCATGGCTTCGGATTCGTGGCAGGTGGTTTTCGTTCAGTCGCGGGTTCGATCCTTGGCCACACTAAAGACCCGCCGTGTAGCCGGGGCTAATGCACGTTAAATCTGTCGGGTCCCAAAGTCCTCCATTTGGTGTAGTGTGGAAGTTAGAAGAGGGGGTGCCTGCTCAGATGTCGTCCTCGTCACTTGACCGTGGTTCAAAATTACGAGGTCCGTCACCAATAGCCCTTGTGTTGCTTCTACTGCGACGTTAATAAAAACTAAGTTAAACTCTCTTTTTCTCTCTCTCCAATCGGTCTGCACAAAGAATTATTTTTTTTTTTTAAATTTGAGAAGGGATCTACAAATTTCCATAATAACATAAGTTTTAATTCACGTATTTTGAAAAAAATTATTTTCTTTACCAAAATTATCAAACAGCTATTAATGTATGAAAAGATGGGGAAAGGTCGGGGTCTTCATACAAACACTCTGCACTAAGTCAACAAAACCTTAGTTATATTTATATTTCTCTTATAACTAGTAAGGTGCTACATTGTCCAAACGGAAAATACATACACATCCAAACCGAGCGCATTTGTATTCTTTGTAAAGTAGACGTCTTTATCTTCATTAAGTATGATTCACACTCGAATTGTTCAATTTAAAAATTATTTTCTGTATGTTCCATTTTATTTAATTCTTTCCTATGTTCCGGATAAACCGGATTTTCGATATCCCGGCCCGGCCCTGGTCTCAATTTGACTTAACGAGGTCGTTTTATTTTTTCCAGGAACCCTAGAATCCTGATTTAAGAGAATTTGAAATAATTTAATAATATATGTTCTGTATCATAATATTCCTATTTCTCTCTCTACAGTTTCTGTAGCACGCTGCCTTTTTACTGTAATCCCATTTTTTTATTATTATTTTTGTTATTGTACCCCTTAACTGTTTATTAACACTTTCTCAGACAGTAAGTATTTTAACGAGCTTCAAAAATAGATACGATTTATTTTTAAACTAATTACGATTTTCGAATTTTTATAAGTTACTTTTTGCTCATGATGAATTGATTGTAAATTAACGTCACACTTTGAAACAACACGAGTACTCTTGGCCACGGACTTCGTAATTGTGAATCTTGGTCAAATGATGAGGACAATACCTGAGCTGGCACCCCCTCTCCTAACTTCCCCACCGCATCAATGGGAAGACGTGTGAGCTAGCCCTAACGTAGCGGGCTTTAGCTTTGCTGCACGGTGGTTCTTTAGTGACATCAGGACTCGAACCAACGACTTGATGGAAATAACGCCGGTTGCGAGTTCCTGATCATGACCATTATGCTAGGGCGGCCATTACGTTTTGTTTAAGTGTTTAATATAAAACATTTTAATAATTATAAAAAAATAATGCTATTGCATCCGCATCAAATGTTCATATTCTAATTTACGAAGTGAACCAGCTAAAATAATTTTTAAATACAGAAAAAAGAAAGATAAAAAATAAATGAAACTATTCATTGAACTAGTTAGCAAAGACATTTTACAAAAATAAATAAATAAATAAAATAAATTTAAAAAAAAGAATTAGTGCTATATATAATTGATTATGTTTTTCTAAGCAAAAAATTAAAAACTTTGAGAAATTATTGAAATTATCTTACATGTAGTATTAGATTATGCTATAAGAGTACTATTAGTCCTATTTTTTTTCACTTTATGCGCGATTTTAATCGTTTGATTAATAACATTATAATTAGAAGTAATATAAGGACTACTGGCGATGGGCCTTGTAATTTTGAAGCAAGGTTCAGTAGCGAAGATGATATCTGAGTTGGCACCCCGCTTCCTAACTTCCACACTATAATAACAAATGGACTTAAAGTCCGCTACCGGATATATCTTTAGAGGCACCAGGACTCGAACCCATGACTCGATGGCAACAACGCCATAAGATCACGGTCATGACCACTCAGCGACCGCGAATCTCGTTTACTTGGTGGGGCCGCGGTAGCCTAGTGGTCAAGGTCGTGGATAGCGGCTGGCGGTTTTCGTTCAGTCGCGGGTTCGATCCTTGGCCACCAAAGACCCGCCGTGTAGCCGGGGCTGATGCACGTTAAATCTGTTCGGGGCCCAAAGTCCTCCCGTTGGCGTGGTGTGGATGTTAGGAGAGGGGGGTGCCAGCTCAGGTGTCGTCCTCGTCACTTGACCGTGGTTCAAAATTACGAGGTCCGTCGCCAGTAGCCCTCGTGTTGCTTCTAGTGCGACGTTAATAAAAACTAAACTAAACTAAAAACTAAACTCGTTTACTTGGTAATCAGTTACATGGGATTCAACTGTATACCACAGAATCTCTTTGCACTTAAATTAAAATTTAATTTAATGTTACAAAGTTCAATCTACTTATTTTTTCCCAGTTTAAAGGAATTCAAACAAAAAATTTTAGAACTTAGAATATTTCTGTGTATAAGGATTAATGTGCGTACAAGCTTTTGTTTCAAACAAAAAAAAAATTTCCTTCTTCATAAAATCTGGAGGTAATTAATTAATCTCCCACTTTTTAGCTTCATTGATGGAGAAAAAATATATTTATAAATCCCGGAAGCGTAAATTCTGAAACCGCATTAAAATATCTTTTTTTTTTTTTTTTTGCCTTGTGTGGGTAATTATTTTTTCTCTTCTAAAATAAACTTTCCTCTCTTGTTGGGAAGGGATGCATTTTTAATTGACATACTCCTAAATTAACATTAAGAACCTTTTTTTTTCTCCTTTTTTAGTTAATTAGCTCTATTATTTATCAATTAGCTTGATTTTTTTTTACCACGCTCTTTTGCATTAATTTTTTTTATCAACCTTCGCTGCATTTTCTTAATAGCTTTTCATTACCTCAAAAAATTTATAACGGTATAATTATTATAAACAATACTTTAACTTAATTTCCATTTAAAAGCTTTTAATGAAATATTTAAAGCAATGTCTTAGAGCTTTCCTTATGTAAAGAGATGTTTTTAAAAGTTAGTAGTTAAGTTTAACAGCTAACACATTTAAGAATTAAGAGTTCAAAAACAGACACGTTTTTAACATTTTAAGGGAAATAAAAGTGTAGTATAATTATATTTATTTTTATTGTATATGGGGCTAATTTTGAAACAAAAATGCCTGATGGATTTTGATTTATTTTATTAAACTCCCTGCGAGTCGTTTGAAGTAAAACGAAGAAATTAAACAAAATAATAACATCGATCTAAATTTACAATTCATCATTTATAGGAATAAAAAATCAAAAAAAAAAGAAAATGTGGTTTATTAAGTTAAATTCTGTATACGAGTCGTTTGAAGCAAAACGAAGAAAATAAACAAAATAATAACATGTATCTAAATTTACAATTGATCATTTATATGGATAAAATATCAAAAAGAAAAAGATCAAAATGAATATAAAAGGAATTATAGAAAACAACGTTTTGAAAGAAAGAATTTGATTTATTTTGTTAAATTCTCTTGAGTTGTTTGCAGCAAAATGAAGAAAATAAGCAAAATTATGATGTCCGTTTAAATTCACTTTTGTCCATTTATATGGATAAAAAATCAAAAGGAAAGCGATCAAAATAAATGTAAGAGAAATATTTTAAAAAAGATCAGAAACAGAACATTTAAATTTTTAAAAATTTAACAACACCATACTCAAATAGGAGCTCCAAATAAAATTTTCTTGAATTTTTTTATCTTCTTTTTTAAGGATTTAATAAAAATGAGAATCTCTCTTTTATAATTTTTCAAGTTGATATTCTTTGTAACAGATGAAAATTTAAAAAAAAAGTAAGTTACGCAGTAAAAGATCGAAACTTTTCTTACTTAAATTAAACAATTCGTCAATCCTAAATTATCCTAATTTGCTGACGAGGTAATACGGTATAAACTAAAGATAATGTGGAAACTAAAATATTTGAAGATAAACTATAATTGAGTACATTTGAAACACGTTATTAATTTAACCAAAATGTTTCAAATCATCCCTACAGCAACAAGAAGCAAAAAGCAGTAATTAAATTAAATTTTTTTTTTCTTTTTCCTGCTCATACACACTTTTGCATTTCATTGCCAACTCTTGTTTTTGTTTGACTAACGATTATATATACGGTACATACTATGCACACACTTTCCAAAAGTCAATCAACCCTCGCTATAAAAACTAAATTTTTTACGGAATATTTTTCATTCTAAGATTTCTGAGTGTAATAAAAAGCGTTCTCCGCAGAATGCATATATAAAAAAAACGTTATGGAAAAGCTTGAATGAGTTTCTTAAATCCATTTCTTGCGGATATAACACTTATTTCTCTTTAAAGAAGCAGGCACAGCTTTAAGTTTATTTTTAAGTACCTACCATCAACTAAATTTCTATACTTCACCGATCTACTCTCGAACTCCTACTCTTTCTAGAACCAGTTAATAAAACCGTTTGTTCACTAGCCATAAATAGAGACATTCCGTGGCTTTATTAGGGCACAATATCTTTGAGAAGGATTAATCTCACTTCAGGTACTTCGATTTCTTTAATCATACCTCTACCAAACAGAACGGAGAGGTGTTGTCCCATGGTACACACTTCCCTAATCCTACATCTCTTAGACCCAATCCCTTTCTGGTTGAACCCTGAGAAGGCAAACCCTGTCTCAAGTGTAAAAAAGAAGTTGGTAAGAAGTTCCACCTGGTTTCAGATGATTCGCACGTGCAGAGGAGGCCGCAGGTGAGAAGCCACCGGAAAATTGGCCTGTCACGGTGGCCTATTGAAAGGCCTTTTAGCGCCCCCCTTGTTGATTTGTGGCGTCCCCATGAATGGCAAGAACTTCGCTCACGCCTTTAGCGGGTCCCCGAAGACCCCTCTTCACGCTTTGCCTGGTTGGATCAATTACTTTAAAGCGAAACCCCGCTTATGTAATAGGCCGCGATGGTCAGAACTGCCAACCGCCTAATGTGCAAAATACACACGGAAATCCGTACCTTATTTTAACGTACCTTATTCTCCCGCTAGCTATAGTGAGGGCTTCAATGAAGGAATCAGGGTTGTAACTTAGAGATTGGTTCGGGAGAGTTTTATTTGTTATTACGCTTGAAAGACGTTGCAACCGGAAAAATGTGGATTGTTACACGGCGAAGAAAATCGATATTTGTGTCATCGTAGAGATTTTGAAATTTAGTTTCATTGCTAATAATATAGCTATAATTTATGTTCGAAAAAAATCAGGATTGCCTTTTAGTTAAATCAGAAATAAATACGTGATTTTTTTTTTTTTTTTTTTTTTTTTTTTTTAAAAAAAACCAGCTTTTTTTTATAAATGGATAAAAAGGTATAAAAATAATTTTTTGAAAATGTGAAGTAATATGTATAATTCATAAGCGCTCGTGGCGCTTAACTAATTTATTACTGATAATCACTGATTAATTACTGATAAATTAAGTAACTTAGCTCCTTATTTATGTATGAAAACAAAAGAAGTGTTAGCGCTTTAAGCTTTTAAGAAATATTCATTATTTTACATTAAAAAATCCTTTTTACTCAATCATTAATTAAAAGTTTAAAATAAAACTGTTCTCTTTACTTATATTTATTTAATTCTTCGGGATATTTAATACTAAGCAATTACGCAAGCTATACAAGAGTGTAAAAATTAAACCAATGCTGTTAAGTTTAAAGTTCGTTAATGCCATAGAATCGTATTGTTATTCGAGTTATAGGTGTACAAGTAATGAAAAATTTCAGCTCGATTGGATGACAGGAAGTGGATAAACATTCGATTGCAATTGCTCATTTCTTTCGAAAAATTCGATTGCAAATGTATATGTTGTCGTTGGCTTTATTAACGTCACATTAGAAGCAACACGAGGGCTATCGGCGACGGACGTCGTAATTTTGAACCTCGGTCAAGTGACGAGGACGACACTTGAGCAGGCACCTCTCTCCCCTAACTACCACTCCACGCCTACGGGAGGATTTTCAGCTTTGACAGTTTTAACGTGAATCCCCCCCCCCCCCCCCATCAGTAGTGGCATAAAGGCTTGAACCCACGCCTCGACGAAAATCACATGCACATGAACATAGCAAATTAAATAAAATTTAGTAAAAACTATCACATAGATTCCTGCAGTGTACGGAATTGAAGCCTTTTATTCGTTGATTAATACTACCGGTTTTATTTGACTATTCCTATTTTAAACTAAAAAATCCTTTATTACCCTCCCCACAACAAAAACCCATTTGTAAATTTTCATTGAAAACATGTTACATCTTTTAATTATTTATTTCTCGATAAACTAAGCAAAAAATATTATTTCTCACTTTTTAATGAGGTGTTTTAACTATAACACTCATCGCAAATTTTGGAATAAATTAAAATAAGTACACACACACACATATATATATATATATATATATATATATATATATATATTGGTACTTATATACTAATAATACATACCATTGGCATGTTACGTAGTTCAACATCATACTGTAATATAAACGAAAATTTATTTGAAAAAAAAAATAATGATACGAGTAATAATAATTTTAAAAATTAATATTTTTAATTAACTAAATTTTAAAAGAAAAGAGCATCTGTTGAACTGTAGACAACTGCATCAGTTATTATATCTCAAATATTATTATGTAGAAAAAAAAATATTGATATTCAGACAAGGTTTAAGTAACAAGCATTTCCTTTTTTTTATAAGATATAAAAATTTTAAGCTTACGTTACTTGCTGATATATCTTGATACTTCTGAGAAGCTTTATTAAGATGCTTTTTTAAATTTCTTTTATGATCGTTTAAAAGTAAAAATTAGTGTTATGTTTGCAATTTAGTACTTATTAAATTTTTTAACAATTTTTTGTATTAGCTGTAAAAATAATTCAAATCTATTAAGTTCCTTGTATAAGATAGATACATTTATTTGCCGAATGTTTTCTGCTATTTAAACAAAGGAAGTTGTTTTGCGTAGATTGTAAGGTTCTTTGCTATTTTTGAAAGTGTAATTTTTATTTAAAATTATATCCGAGATCAATTCAAAACATAGACGACAGTTTTTAAAATTTATTATAGTCGTATAATTTTTAGGTAAGTTTTAAAAAAAAACTCTAATGACGAGAAAATTCTGCCTAAGGCCTTAATCCATGTCTGAGTTTAAATTTTTCATTCGTAACCGAAAGATGAAAACTTTACGTTCCTTATAGATCACCTTATGGATTACAAACCTTTATGATTTCATTACATTTAATGAACTGAATTTAATCCGAAAATTAGTAAAATAAATAGCTTTCTTTTTATTTTTCATGAAAAGGACCAAATTCAAAATAAATAAAGATTAAATAATAAATTTTGGATCCTTTCCACAACTCAATAAAATAAATGCCAATTTCTTTTTTAAAAAATTATTATTTTCTCCAATCCAAAGAATTTGTAAATTGAACCTATTAATTCAATATATATTACCTATTAATTCAAATGTAATTGAACCAATTTTATTTTCCATTTGATTTGGGAAAGAAAAAAAAAAAGAAGGTTCAGTTTGTTTTCGCTGATAGCGGTGCAAAAGAGAGCTTTTAGGTAATAAATTAGGAAACAAAAATAAGGATATAAATTCTTATTCACACACCTTAATCAATTTCCAAGAATTTTTAAGAAACGACGAATCCACCCAAGAAGATTGTTTTTACACGCAAATAAACATCTTAAAGCCCAAAGATTCTTTTAACCGAAAAGTATTGCCATCTGATTTCAAACGAAATTATTAATTTTGCTTCAAACCTCAAATGGGGGAAAAAAACATCTGCGCAAATACTTCTTATGAAAAAAAAAATTTTTAAATTATCGTGTTATCGTACATTGTGTTGAATGAGAACCCAGAACAGAACTCTTTAAAAACTAGAGCCATTTCATTATCATCTCCGAAACAATTATATTGATAAAGACTTTACTCTAAACAGAGGTCCCGCAGCATATTGAGAAAAGGTCGGTAGTGAAAAAAAGAATTTCAAAAATATGTAAGTAATTGCTTTTTGCAGTTATTCAGAGTATCATCACAACTCGCAGATAAAAATCTACCAACACCTTTGAAGAGCATACTAGCACCCACGAGTCCGAAACCTGAGGTACCTGAAAAAAAAAAATAGGAAGAATAACTTGTACATTATCAAAAAGGTTGTTGACTCGTAAGTCAAAAAATATTCGAAAACCATCTAGATACTCGACGTGTAAAGGTAGCAGAAAAAAATTCCTGCTGAGTTTTGAATTTGCCTTTTTTTACGATCGCTCCTAGTTCTTCGAGAGGCTACTTCAGGCGGAGTGGACGGACACTTGGGTTGAAGAGGCGCGGATTGCTAATCCCTCAAAGGCGTCAACGTCATCACTCAACACCTCGGTCCCACCACCGGAGTCCCATTGGGATTGAAATTTTTGCAACAAACACTTACAAATCGCGCGGATTCCTCCATCTTTCAAAGAGACTGCTGAAAAGTAGGCTGCACACTGGAAAATGACACCACCTTTAGCATGAGCTATCAAAGCCTCCCCTATTGACGCGTGACAAAGCCACTGTTTGAGCCCAGGCTCAGGGGTTTGACACCCCCTGCCGATATGGGCATGAGATTTCGATGGGGGGTCTTGGAGGGGGTCTAACACCGCTTTGCCTTTCTTCGGCTTTTATCCAACACCCATGTACCTACTAAATGCCATAGATTTTAAAATCGCTATTCCCTTATGCTTATTTTTCCCAAGGCATGGGATGCAGGCCTTAAATTCTTTACCAACCGTTCAAGTGAAGAATATTTCGGATCGTTTTCTATGTCACCCCTCCAATATGGAAAAAAAGGATCTTAAACTTAAGCCTTATTTATCCCCTCACCTCCTTCAATTCGTCCCCCTTCTTCTACGACTTACCATTTATATTGGTCTTTAAGCACTTCTTGAATGCCTTTGAATTTAAAATATGCTAACGTCTATAAAAGTTCTTTCAAAGCAGTTTTTCTTATAGAAATATTGAAATCAAAATAATCCCGTTCTATATTAATACTATTTTTTCAATGCCATATTAGTATAGTTTTTCCACTAATGATGTGATTCTCTTGTTGAATTTTCCTGTCTTCTTGTTCTAGCGGTAAGCATTTGAAGACTTAATTGCCAAAATTTCAGCGCTAATTATCGTCAAGAGTTTTACCATTTTTTCTATATCATTCAAAAAGAATTACTCCCTGTATGGGCGTTGTAAACTGTTTTTAACATTATAGAAAAAAACTGTATGTTTATTGAACATTTCAGTAGATGATAATTATTAATATCTATCGATAATTTTAAAAATGCATATTCACAAGATTGTATGAAACATTTTTTTTTCATCTCGTAATACATGTTTTTCATATGCAAAGAGAAAAAAGTAGCTGTATTTAAATTAAAAAAAAAAAAAAAAAAACTTTAACCAGCAAAATATATATATTTTCAACAGAAACGAGAAAAGACAAAACGGGAAAAGGGAAAATAATTCCTTAAAAATGAGTTTAATTCATAAAAAAAAAACTTTTAATGCATGATCACATGACTGACTCATAATTAACGAAATTACCCGAGTGATTGACCCTATAATAAAGTATGTATATGAAACTTTTGCTTTGAAATTATCCGAGTGATTTATATATGAGAGGGTCGTTCAATAAGTCATTTGAAAATACAAGAGATGGCGCTCGTAACATCGAAAGTGGTTTGTTTTTAGTAAGCATCATGACTCATGAGACAGATGCTGTCTAACTCTCAGTTACTCGTATTCATGATCATGACACCTTTCTCTCCTCAATAACTTTTCTCCCAGTCCGATAAGATCATCTTCGTCTTTTTTGGGAACGATTCACCGGAAGTAACCCAACGTTTTGATTGTTACTTTATTTCCGGTGTCTAACGATGAATCCATTTATCATCGATGGTGACAACTCGACATGACAGCAATAAAATTTTGATTTGGTAGCAAATGACTACCAAATTCTATCTAACTTATGAATCATTGTCAGATTTGTTTCGGCTCCGTTCAACAGATGACAGCACCCAATGTTAAAAACAATTCACCTTATGATAACATACATCTTCGAATACAAGTAATTTTAAATTACCTTCGTACTTATATTCAAAATTGATATTTTTAAAGGAACTATGTTGTTGTTTTTTAATTTTTAACATTCTCATTTTCTTATTCGACACAACTCAAGATACAAAAATTCTGACGAAAAATTTTACAGTGTTAATATATGTAGAAAATTATGATTTAATTTTCTAGAACTGTTCGACCCATGTACATTACATTAAAACTATAAATCCAACATTACAATAGCGCCAAAGCGAAAAAGAAAAATAAAATCCTAGAAAAACAGATGAATAGATTACGACTCATGAAGAACAAATGAACAGATTGAGACGCATAAAGAGATTACGACTCATGAAGAACAAATGAACAGATTAAGATGCATAAAGAACAAATGAATAGATTACGACTCATGAAGAACAATTGAACAGATTAAGACGCATAAAGAACAGATGATAGATTACGACATGCGAAAAGCAGATGTGAGGTTTCACCAGTCAGTAAAATGGTATTTTCAACACTTAGGGAAATTAGCATAACGATCAAGTCTCCGTGAAATCTGAGAACTAGATGTCTCTGCTGTTTCAAAGTAACATGTATAAAAGAACAGGTTGTTCTCTTTTATTCCCACCCCTGTACAAATGTTATTTGAGTTTGAGTGTACGAGCTAAAAGACAATTTTAAAGAAGGAAATGTCAGTAAAATAAAGCTGAACAAACAGTTTCGTTGAATAGATGACTTTATGATATCAACAACAAAACAACAAGTAACAATCAAAACGTTGGGTTGCTCCCGGTGAGTCTGTACGAAAAAAAAGTGAAGATGATCTCATCGGCTGGAAAAGTTATGACTAAGAGTTTTTGAGAAGTGATAGGTGTCATGATTACGAATACGAATAACTGAAACTTAGAGAGCTGTCTAGTGAGTCATGATGCTTACTAAGAACAAACCATTTTCGATGCTATGAGCGCCATCTCTTAGATTTTCTAGGTCCTCGTACAATCACTGGTTCTGTTTCAAGATTGCGATCTGAATTATTGCAGTAGAAAAAAAAATTGCCACAATTATACAGATTTGACGCATATGATGCCAATGCTACGTCCCTCTAATCTATCTATATACAAATGTGTTATTTTGTTGGGTGCAAAAAAAACTAAATAGTTGAATATAGACTGGTGCAATTCATCACAAGAAAGTTGAAATAGCATGAAATAAAAAATAATCTTTGTAAATCGAATGTTTACTTTGAAATGATATTGCACAAGCTATCAGTGATAATAAACGGTATTGCATGACGTGGCCGCGGTAGCTTAGTGGTTATGGTCACAAACTCACGGCCGATATTGTTTCCATCGAGTCGGGGTTTCGAATTCTGATGCTACTATATATCGCTGTGTAGCAGGGCTATGTGTTGTTTCTGTCGAGTCGTGGGCAAGAGTCCTTATACCGATAAAGACCCACCGTGTGGCTCGGCTGATGCACATTAAAACTGTAGATTCTCCAAATCCTCCTTTTGGCGTTATGGGAAAGTTCAGAGAGGGATGTGCCAATTCAGGTGTCCTCACAACTTGACCGAGGTTCAAAATTATGAGGTTCATCGGCAATAGCCTTCGTGTTGCTTCTAAGTGCAAAGTTTATCAACTGTCAAATCCAAACTGCCTTTCTTAATGAACCTTTTTCTCTCGAATGTGATATTAACATAAAATAATTTCTTAATTCAAAATTGTTTTTTGTTTGATTTGAATTAACGTCTCACTAGAAGCACCATTAGGGCTCTTGGCAACAAACCTAGTTAATTTGAGCTATGCTTATGTAACGAGGACGACAGCTGAACCGACACTCCACACCAACGGAGTGGTTGAACACATCAAGATTTAATGTACGAGAGTCCCATTATTTGATGTGGCCACGGTAGCCTTTTAGTTATGGTCGCGAACTCGTGACCGGCGTTGTTTTGTCGAGTCAGGGGTTCGAATCCAGACGCCTGTAAAGATCCCCGTGTAGTGGGGACGATGTACATTAAATCTGATTGGGATGACAAGTTATATTGTTGGTATAGTGTGGAAGTTTGGAGAGAGAATAGAAAGCTCAGGTGTATTTTCTCGTGACTTGATCGAGGTTCAGAGTTATGAGATTCATTACCAATAACCTCCGCGTAGCTTTTACGAGTGACTGTAATGAATAATCAATCAATAAATTATTCATTCTATATACACATTAAGTCCTTCAGTAACGATAACAGCCTTTGTTGCTCTGTATCCCATAAATTCAACTAATCAATCAAGTATTTCAGTTCCTCATTCCGATGAATTTTCAATTTTTTTAAAAAAAATCTTGATGTTGCTTTAAAATTAAAGAAATTATGAAAAATAAAGAGCGAGCGAGCGAGAGAGAATTATAAGTGATTAAATCACTGCAAGGAAGGAACTGCATAAATTCAGTTAAACAGGATCCTCACCTCTTAATCATTTAATTTTTAATCGAACTCGATTGGTTTGGTAAATACTAAGTTATTACATTATACATTAGATGCTAAGTTATTACATTATACATTAGATGCTAAGTTATTACATTAAACATTAGATGCTAAGTTATTACATTAAACATTAGATGCTAAGTTATTACATTATACATTTTAGAATGTGAGCATATCCATATATATAGTAGATTAGGGATCAATTTTTAATTATTCATAAATCTGAATAAAATTACTTTCATTTAATCTCTTTATGGCTTTATATTCATTTTTGACTATGGATTAGTGGCTTATAATTGTAAATAGTTACAACACAATATTAACGTATTAATGGAACGTTACAAAGTAGTTCTAGAAGTTAGTTAAAGAGAAATGTGCGTGAGAACCCAATTCAAATTATTTAATAAAATATAATTTCTGTGTCAGATGTAATCCCCATTCATTAATAAAGGGATCAAGTAGAGGTGAATGCTGAATTGCGATTTTATGCATGCTCCTTTATAAGGAAAAAGAAAGACAACGGAAAGGAAAATATATACAGGGTGTTTGGAAACTCATATGCAAAAATTTAAAGAGTGATAGAAAACATCTAAACAAGCAATTTTCACCAAACAATGCATGGACGGAGAGCTAGCTAGACGACTATATAATGTAACACATGAAGAGCGAGTTTTCTTACACATCGTCATTTCAGAGAATATGGCATATTCATGATTACTGTACGTTGCAATACTTCCTGAAACCCACGGTGAAAATGGCGATGTGTAATGACAATGCATTGTATGGTCAAAATCGCTTGTTTAGATGTTTTCTATCACTCCTCAGATTTTTACCCATGAATTTCGAAATACCCTGCATGTCATACTAAAACCATGGAAAGGCTTCACGATGTGGCCTTTTCGTGATTACTGCACGTCACGATGAACGGTAGAAATGATGGTGTGTAAGAAAACTCGCGTTTTATGTTTTCCACTACAGCGCCGACTAACGGTTCACCATTTGCTCTCCGCCTATGCATTGTATGGTAAAAAATTGCTTGCTTAGATGCTTTCTATCACACCTTAAATTTTTGCCCATGAGTTTTGAAACACACTGTATACATATTTCGCGGCATTCAAAATATAAAATTTTAATGTTTAATAAAAAAAAGTGTAAAAAGATAATGAAACGATAAAATATTATTAAATGAAATTAAAATTTTCTCCAACAGAAAACGGGAAACGAAAAAATTGTGGATAGGAAACAATATATTTTTTTGATTATTTTAAATAGGAAATTTATTCAGTATATCATTCCACTTTTGAGAAGGATCATGGGAAAAAAGAAAAGGAAAGGAAAAAGAGAAGAAAAAAAATACTTCAATCTATTCACTAAAGTATATTTACAAATTTCACCTTTAAAAGAGAAAAATCGTTATAATGCCTTTCAGCACAATTATTTGCTGAAAGAAATTATGGTTTTATTGCAGAGTTGTAATAAAAAATTTAGAACAAAAAATTCAGCTCATTGAAATATGAATATTAAATGAAATCAGTAAAAAATAATAAAAATGACAAGAAAACAGGATATAATTAATGAAAGACTTAATACAAGGAAATAAAAGAAGTTGATAGCGAATTAGTTTCCATATTTTTTCACGAGGGAGCAAATTCTCACAATCTGATTGTACAATATTAGCCCCGTCATACAAAACTAGTAAGTAATAATACGAAGATACCTGTTTTTAAAACCAGATGGCGTTACTAAGGCAAGTTTGTGTTACCATTGTGAGCTATTGTCTGTTAAACGGTGCGAAAACAAATTTGACACTGTTCACAGGTTAGTTTTGATTTGGCAGACATCTGCTTCAAAATTAAAATGTTTTTGCTGTCGCGTCAAATTGTACCTATCAATAAGATCTGAACTCTAATTATACCCCAGAAACCAAGTAACATTTAAAACAATAGGTTGCCTCCTGTGAGTTTTCTCCAATGAAAGTAAAGACGATCTCGTCGGCTGAAAATATTAAGGCAACGAATTTTTGAATGCGAAGGGGGGAGGGGTAAATTTTTCTTGATTTATTTTCCTCGTGAAAAATTCATCCCACTATTTACAATATACTGGTATCGTATCCAACAGAAGTCTCCTTCATTTGTTTAACACTGTACATAGCTGAGATTCTAATAGCGAATGTTAATCCAAGGGTACAAGAAGAAGTATGGTAGAAAAGTGTCTCTCTATTATATCTATTGTAATTTCTACGCTCCCTTTATGTACATAAATTACTATTTACAAATTATTTACAGCTACATTGGGTTTCCAAACAGCCGCATAAAATCATTATTCCGCATTAGCAGTCGGGAGAATAAATTACAACAAAGACATGAAAAACCCACCTTTCGCGGTCAAGAACCAAAATATAATCTTAACATCCTTCCCATGATCCCATGCGATCTCTACTTCAGCCGAGACATGCCATCTCCTTTATTTCCACAGTATTTAAATTTATTTCCAGCAATGCTTATGCCAAACATCGTCATATTAATTAGAATTTGTTTAAAATTTTATTCTTATTTTAAATATTGAGAGAGATTGAATAATGAAATCTTAATAATTTATTTTTAATTACAAAACTTCGAACAGTATTAAATTAAACTCGATAACTGTGGTGATAAGGAATATTCTTTATTTCAGAAATAGAAATCCCGTTTCTGAAACATCTTCGCTCTCATTGCCATCACATTTACAATAACGATAATCATGCGTTAACCTAAATAAAATTTTGGATGAGAAGCTTTGTAAAGTAAAAATGGAAGAGTTAAAATAAAGGAAAGTAACCAATATTTTCTTTTGGGGGGTATGAGAGAGAGTGATAAGAACCACCCCATTAATCGATACCTCTTAGGATCGAAAATATTCTCTCCGGAAATTTCCATCGATATTATGCGCAGCGAAAGGCTTTTTCTCTCGATAAACTTTGAATAGAGGGAATCGAAAGTAGTTTTGCCGACTTCAATTGACAGATGTTGCACAAAGCCTCGAACAAGATCGCTTTCTGCTTCATTGAATTCGGGATTTAATAGTTCCCCTCAGCGATCCCTTTTCTTTCTTTTGCGGAAGCACAGCACTGAATATTAATGATGCAACGATGATGTTGGCCAAACCAACCCTTCGTCAGTTGGTTAACTGCGGCTCTATTTGTAGAGTGTACTTCTGTTCGCCAAAGGCATCGACTCTCCCCAGATTAAATTTGTTAACGGCATTAAAATGGTTGCATAACAGGCAAATATTTAAAACACACACAAAGACTTGCATACAATGAGTATGTATTTCTGTAAGCTATAATCAAAATTATAAAAGTGTGAAATATTTGCAGAGGTTCCATTATAAAAACTTGAAATATACAATTAAATAATTTAATTAGAGGAAAGGCTAAAAAGTTGGTTAATTTCACCCGAAAGGTTGCTTTAAGAACATTTGAAAGTTTTGTATTTACTGGAATCATACTGATAAACGTTAAGGTATTCGACTACGTTCGGAACTATGATTTTGAAAAAACGTATAAATGAATAATTTTTTTGATATTTAATATCATCTGAGTTAGAATTTACATAAACTGGCCTGAACTAGGATTTTTTAATAATTCAGATTATTTGCAGAGTTATTATGAGTCCAAATAACAACACGCGTTTTTTTTAAAAAAAATTCCTCCACTCTTATGTATTAAAATGTGAATAAATTCACTTATAAAGCATACATTACAAAAATACTAATTCAGGATCTTAAAAATAATATGAAAAATATTTCTACCAAATTTTATTAATATATAGAAAAAAACATTTGAGTTATTACCTTTCAAAAATTGTAAACATACTGAAAATTATATTCTTCAGAAAATGGATTTAAAGTTAAAACTTGTTCAGAAAACAAAGGAAATGTCCAATATTAAAATACTTATAGCTTGATTTCTATGTACCGTGGTTGCAAATGGAAGGTAGCTTTAGAAAGAGAAGATTTCCAATATTTTAATGGATAAATAAAAAAAAATTGAGTATTTTTTCCGAAATTCGAGTTTTTAACGTAGTCGGATACCTTAAAAGATGACGAATGTCTATTATTCTTTGAATTTAAGAAATCCATTTCTACAAAGAATATTCTATATTTATACATAGAAAATGAAGCTTGTAAATAGTGCCATTTACTAGAGAGAAATTACAATATTTTTCATTTATTTTCTCCAATAACAAGTAAATATTTTCGTTTTTCACCTCATATGTGGTAGCCAAGTGTTTCCACTTGGATGCCACATATGAGGTATGATTAAAGTAGTTAATCTTTAGATGGTCGATGCTTCGTGGTCGGCGTTGTTTCCGTCGAGACGTGGGTTGAAGTCCGATGCCCCTGAAGACCCGCTCGGTAGTGGGACTGATGCAAGTTAAACATGGTTCGAGGTGATAAGTTATCCTGTTGGCGTGGTTAGGAAGTTTGGAGAGGAAGTTGATAGCTCATATGTTGTCCTCGTCACCTGATCGAGATTCAAAATTATGATTTCCGTGGTCAGTAGCGCTCGTGTTGCTTCTAGTGCGACGTAAACGAATCAAATAGTTAATCGCTATCATGTTGCTTCTAAATGCAACGTTAATAAATAATCATTCAATCATGTGACAAAAGTTAATCATCAATATTTATTTCCTTCTGTTTTTAACTATATAGTTAAGTTATATAACTATACGTTTGGGAAAATATTATATTGTAATAAAATTCTTCGCCTTAGAATTGTGTAGAAAATAGTTTCCGAACATGCATTGTTGTCACATAACGAATTGAATTGGAATATGTGAACGAACTGGAATTTATGAGCAATTTGAATTGGAATTGTAAGCACAAAACATACACAAAAAGTTTTCTTTTTCTCAAATGCATCTGGCAAATGCACCTCATTTACAAGTATGCTGCAATTTTTGGAATTTGTTAGAGTTGTTATACACGTAAAAATTGATTTAGTTTCTCGTAGTTTTTGATGGAAAATAATTCTTAAAAATCTGACTCAAAATCATAAGACTTAATCGATCTTTAGAATACATTGTAAATGATATTTATAAGATACCATAGTTATTCCTTAGAATTCATATTTCCTTGGTATTTAATATTTAGAATTCATTGTAATTAATCTTTAGAATTCCTAGTTGTTAATCTCTAGAATTCCTAGTAGTTAATCTTTAGAATTCATCGTGATTAATTTTAAAATTCATCGTAATTAATCTTTAAAACGCACATAGTACATAGTTAATCTTTAGAATGCTCATAGAATATATACAGAAAGAAGTGTGCCATATCTTTAAAATTCATAGTAATTAATCTTTCGAATTCCTCGAGATTAGTTTTTAGAATGCATTATAATTCATCTTCATAATATTTCGATTTATTATTTTTATATTAGGAAAAGACAAAAAAAAAAAAAAAATTTTTGTAGCAACCTATTTTTTTCTAAATATTTCAAATGTAGTTTAGAGTTTCCACATATTTATATATTAAAAATAATATATAGAAACACCTTCTTCCGAGAGAAGCATTTATCGCCAAATATTGTAACCCCGTTCAGTCAAATTTACAATAGAGGTTGGGTGCTTTAACACTATGATTAGTCTTTTATCATTGGCAAGTTCCTACTTCAATTGCAGCCAAGCGAAACAAGATTTTGAGCCATCCAGCTGCTTTTTATGCTAATTTTATTTCCCGCAATGTTAGGATTATAACCCTCAGGTTAAGAAATCCCAATAGACCACAATGTAGCATCTACCACATACACAAGTGAGAGAAATGAAGCAGGAGAAGGATTTATCCCAAAAAGAGGGGAGATGTTTGAAAAGAGGACACAAATAGCATTAGGATGGCTTTCAAGGAGAGCCAAAGCTGCATTGAGGATTCTAATTGTGCTTAATGAAGGACCACCTAGAGCTTGAGTCAGATCGCTTTTTTTTTGTAGAGAACTTTTCCTCTTCTGCAAGGTATAATCGCGAGTCTTGAGAAAGGATCTTTTAGAAGGTTGGAGGATTTACATATGCAACAAGTATAATAAATTCTAAATGAATGCAATGCTAAAGGACCCTTCTTTTGATTTGCATCTTAAAACGTTTTTTACTGCTTTGCTGTCAAGGTGCAGCCTTCTTACTGAAAGACATGAGAATGTTCCATGTCGAAAAAAGCATACATAAGTATAATTAGCAAAAAGGCTATAGAAGGTAGGTGAATTGTTTGCTGTTTTTAATCTGAAGTGTTGGATTGCTTGCTTGCTTAATTGGGTTTATTAATTTCGCATTACAAGCAACACGAGGGTATTGGCAACGGATCTCGTAATTTTGAACCTCGGTCGAGTGACGAGTATGACACCTGAACTGATACCTCCCTCTCCAAACTTCCTTACTACACCATCGGAAGGACTTTGAGTCTCGATAGATTTAACGTAAATCAGCCCCAGTTATACGGTGAATCTTTAGTGGGATCAATACTCGAACCCAAGACTCGAAGAAAATCGCAGGCAGCGAGTCTGTGACCATGATCTCTAGGCTACCGCTGCCATCTTATGAGTTGGAAGAATTTTAATATATATATATATTATAATCGGTTCTTTTTATTTTAAATAGTATTTATTCATTAACTAAACGAGAATGTCTATTAGAAATTTCTACGATGACTTTTTTTAAAGAAAAAGTTGCACATTGCTAGATGAAGAAAATTTCTACATTAGATGATTTATATAATTATAAAATAAATTTATATATAAGCACATTAATAAGAATGCAACAATTGCCCCAAATTAAAGAAAAGATGATTTTGCAAAAGCAACTACATATCTACAGTTTAAAGCAGAAATTCATTGGCTAAAAAATAAACTTGTATAGCAGTTTTTTCCCCAAACATTAGTCAATAATCCTCAGGTAAACAAATAGAGTTTGCTAGAAATATAAGTCAAACTCAAAAATATTATCAACTTTTTTGTATTTAAAAACAACACAGTCAAAAGTTAACGTTTCATTTCATTTTGATCAATTTTCATTGTATTAGAGCTGCACAATGAATTATTTTCAAAATTGGAAGTTACAGAGGAAGATATCTTTACTATTATCTCTTTTTTGATTGGTTGTAGAATGTTCTGGAATCCAGATCCTGATCAAGGAATCCAGTTCTGATCCTGGCATCAAGGGTGTGACGGGTAATGTTTCAGTCCAGCCGAGTGTTTTAGTCATGATTCCACTTAAGACCCGCCATATAGCGGGGCTGAAATACGTTAAATCTGTCGAGGCCTCCAAAGTACTCACCTTGGTGTACTGTGGAAGTCAGAAGAGGGGATGACTTTGCTCATGTATCTTTTTTTTGTCACATGACTATGGCTCAAAATTGCGAGGTTCATTGCCAATATCCCTCGTGTTCTTTCTAAGTGCAATACTAATCAACTATCAAAGAGTCTGACTGGTTGCCTGGTTGAAATGAACGTTATATTACAGCTACACAGGGACGTCATAATCCTGTTCCTCGTAATTAAGGATATTCAATTCGAGCTGTGTGCTCGAGTCCTAATTCTACTAAATATGTGATGAGGCTATGGTTGCGATTAGAAATAAAAGAGTTGTTACACATTAAACAGAACTGAGAATTGAAATTCTTACGGAGTGAGACGTGGAAGTTTGGAAGAATGAGATTCCAAATCAGGTATGGTCCAAGTCACATGATCATTGTTCAGGATTACGACATCAATTATCAATATATATATATATATATGATTATAATACTGTTCTAATTGAAAATTTACAAAGTTACTGTTTATCACACTACATTCCTAAAATTCGAAATCGTCTTATAAATATATGGTTTTTACTTCAACATATAAAATTACATATTTTCTTGGCATTGAATTTTAAAATTCTAAATGCAGAAACTATTTTTTATATATGAAGTTTATTTTTAGTTTAGTTTAGTTTTTTATTAACGTCTCTTTAGAAGCAACACGAGGGCTATTGGCTACGGACCTCGTAATTTTGAACCTCGGTCAAGTGACTAGGACAACACTTGAGCTGGAACCCCCTCTCCGAGCTTCCCCACCACGCCAATGAGAGAACTTTTTTATACATGAAAACACTAATTGATTTAAGTAGCAATGAGCAATATAACAAAATGTGGTGATCCTTTTTATTAGTGAAGTCAGAATGAGAGGTATTAAT
The DNA here is from genome assembly GCA_019974015.1 of Nephila pilipes. Lineage (NCBI taxonomy): Eukaryota > Metazoa > Arthropoda > Arachnida > Araneae > Nephilidae > Nephila > Nephila pilipes. The sequence continues at coordinate 28,528 of BMAW01123172.1, read as the reverse complement.
ATCGAAGCGATAATAAATTTCAATAAAAAAAAAATTATATGAAATGGAACAAGACTCATCCAGACCAAAAGGACTCTTTAGTTCTTACGGAATTGATTCACCTAGCTATATCATCACGTCTCCCGATTTATTAATTTTTTTGCATGTGTGAAGATAAATTTATAAGAAACGAAATTTTTTTTGAAGTCCCCCTTCAAAAAAAACCCCCATAATAATATATGCATAAATTTAAAATTTAAATTATTATTGAATAAATTAATATTTTTAAGGTCAAATAATAATTTTTTTCCTCATGTTTATCTTTACAAAATACTTCCGAAACAATACGAAAGTTCAGATATACTGCAGACGTAAAAAAATTGATTCGATATAATATTTTTTACGTCTCTCAAGTTATATTTTCCCTTCATGTGGCACTGCATGAAAATTTCAAAAATTAGGTGCCATTTCCAATGACGAATATAAGTGGTATATTGCTATTAAGTAACAAGACTGACGCTATAAAATATTTTATATTTTGATGCCATACATATTTACTTATCATCGCCTTCGATATAGCCCCTTCTCTATCCTTACAATGCTCTATGCCTATCTTCCATTGTTCGGAACAATACTGGAAGTCTTCTTCTGTTAGCTCCTTCAGGACGAATATCACAGCTGCAACGGACTCAAACCTTGTTCCTTTTAATGCAGATTTCACTTTAGGAAATGAATATAAGTCGTATGGCATAAGATTCGGCGAATTAGGCTGATGTTCTAATATTGGGATGTTGTACTTGACCTAGAAACCTCTTGACAGACAATGTGGAATGAGCCTACGCATTCTCTTGGTGGAAAAATTTGCCTTACGAATTCTTTGTCAATTCCTACAGTCTCAGCAATCACACAAATACTTAACCAACGGTCATATCGAACTAGATTACCCATTTTTTCGATATTGTCATCCGTTTTTGACGTGGAAGGGTGACCCGAGCGGGAATCATCTTCAATGTTTTCTCGGCCATCTGGAAAATGCTTAAATCACTCAAAAATACGTGCTCGTGATAAACATTCATTCCCATATACTTTTATCAATAAATTATAAGTTTCAATAGAGGTTTTTCCAAGTTTCATGTGAAATTTCGTAACATTTAGTTATTATATTGCTACACTTAACATTTTTCCTGGAAACAAGAAAAAAGTAACTCTAATGCAAATGAAGGCTACGGCTATACGGATTCCTTACAAAAGTGAGGGGAACAGCATTCGAAGAAGAAGGCTTCACGCTAAACAGCTGTCGGTCCTTGCGCTTTGTGCATGTATTTTTTTTTTTTTTTTTTTTTTTTTTTTTTGTAGTTGCGTCAGTGTCGTTATTTAATAACCACACCTCGTGTATGAAATTTTTTAATTCTGACGAAAATACAAGGGTGGTTCAAAAAGTACTTGTATTTGAAGACAGATGGCATCATTAAGGTAAATTGTTGTTACCATCGGTTCTCTAACTCTTTTGTTTTTCTTTTTAGTTACTATTCTACAATGGGTAATCAGAAAGTATGAGTATTGAGCCTCTGTTGCTCAAAGATATTTTTTCCCTGTAAAAGTGGTTGCACTAATGATCTTGGGCTATTCGCGATTTTCTCTTCACTAATCTCGGGGACTTCTATTAAGCTTAGCTGAATAAAATTACAATTTCTTCCCAACTAAAATATAACGTGATTAGGTAAATTAGATGCAGATTGAAATGAAGTGAAGTGATTCAGATATAGTGATATAATGGGAAAATGAGAAGATATATAGTGGCTAAGGATAGGTTGTCTGAGTGATTGACAGATGCCAAAAATTGGTAGTCCTTGTTTTGTGACGATCTTAAAATTAATTTGGAGGACCGGTAAGAGAATACCTTTTTCAACTATAATTAGAGCTTAGACTGAAAGTCTCAAGTGAGTAGAAATTAAGGGAACAAAGCATTAGTTCATGAATCTTCGTCCATTCCAGACACATGTTTGAGTCCTAACTTCACCAAAGACTTGTTGGTGGTATATAATCACGTTTGAAAAGTTCTACAGCCATGGGCAAAACTATTAGGCAATGATATGTTTGTACGTTAACTGCGAAAGTGTTATCGAAATCACTTAATATACGCATTACAACATTAATATCGAGTTTAGACAACAATACAAGCAAACACCACTGGATTCATTAGCCAATAAAATACTATCAAGACGCCAATCAGGGACGTCTTAAGACATGGGCCAACTGGGCCCGGGCCCGGGGCCTCACTTTTGAAAAGGGCCACGTCTCGTTCCCTACTCGGTCTCAATAAGATCAAAATCAGAATAATTTTTCTCGTCAAATGTTATTCCCGGACATAACTGGTTGTAGACAGTTACTTCTATTAAATATTTCTACTTACAACGTTTGCTGAGAATCTGGAAAAATATTGTTTTATTTCTTAAGCGAGATATATCCAATTAATTATAAAAATACTGCTGCTTGAAGGATAGTCACAGACATAACAGACACCTCTTCCAGTGACCTTTTATTTGTTTGTAAACATCAGTTAAGGATCGCTCATGAATGGACAAGAGATACACTTAAGCCCCCAACAGAGGTGGCAAAAATACATTCCCTATTTTTTGACAAGTGTCAGGGTTAATAAAAGGAAGGTTGAAATAATCCTGAAGGAATTCATACTTTTTCGAAGAAACGAATGGCCTACAGTTCTAAATCGGCTATTCCTACCTTTAAATTTAATTGCTTTGAAACAACACAAGGTAATTAGGTTTTTATTTTTGAATTGTATTTCTTTGAGATATAAAATAATATATAAATATTTGCATTGCATTAAAAAAGTAAAATAATAAGTAATTGTATTTTTTTTTATAGAGAGAGAGTTATAAAAATAATATCCAGCTTAAAAGATTCTACTCTTTTTTATAAATTTTCTCTCTCTTCTTCTGAACAACACGAAATAATCTCTTAACTGTTTAACAAAATTATATATAAATATTTCGATGGACTCTTTAGAATATTTTTATATTGATTAATAAGCATAAGTGCGCTCTTCCATCAATTTGAATTTTTTCCAAAAGAATTTTCGATATGTATTGTAATTCAGAGAAATATTTTTATTTGGATCTAATATGGAAAATGTTATCTTACTCGTTTAAAATTTCAAATGACTGTCCTTTTGCATTATTATTGAAACCCAAATGAAAAAGAACATTTATTAAACGAATATATTACATTATGACAGATTGCAGTAATGTAATATAAATGAAGATAACATGTAACAGGAATGCTAGAGTCCGATTTGATAATTAGATAAATAATGTCTGTATAATAATGTAATGTTTTAAGAGAAAACATCAAAAATGGAGAAGTTCTCTTCCAACACAGTAAAAAATAAGAGATTTTTTTGTGCATAGGACCCCTCACTAGAAGTTTTCGATTTGCGAGTGAATGTTTAATCAGATTTTCCTGCAGAAAATTGGAAATTATTATATACTTTCATTTTAGTTTTATACACCTTTTTATTTACAAACTAGTGAACGAGTTCTCCTATTTTTTTTCTTGAACAGAACAAAAGGAAAAAAAAGAAAAAAGCGAAATGTTACACATAGTTATGTGCATATTACGTGAGATATGCCATAATGATTTTTAGAACAGTGTGCTTACTTATTTATTTTTAGTAGCAAAATAACAATTCTCTTTCAAATAATTTGTCCCCCAAATGTGTTATTAAAAAAAATCTTTTAGCTTAATAAAAGGGGAGCTATCATTTACTAAGTTATTCATAATTTTTCTGCACATCATCTTGTACTATTTTAAAAATGGATTCTAAGCTATAACTGGTCATTTATTTTAAATTTTACTTGTCATCTATTTTCTAATATATATATAATTGATCATTTTATTTTAAAACTTCACTCTTGCGGAAAATGGGTGCTCCAGTCGATATTGGGATAAAACTTTTAAGGCTCCCGTCGACTCGACACCAAGAAATGCCGAGCGTAATCTTAATCCTATGGACTTTCGTACTTTTCTATTTACATCTAGGGTACTACTTTTAACGGCATGGAATAAAATACATTCGAAAGAACGAGGAAAAAAATAAATGTTTAACTGGTTTTTGATTTTTCTTAAAAAATATTTGCAAGTATTTTTAAATATTGAAAAATTTTCATGAGCCTGGATTGCTTAATCAATGATGAATTACAGGCAGCGGATACTCGACTTTCTGCTAAAAAGCTTAAAATTAAGATGAATAGATTAAAAACTACATTTTAACTATCCTTTGGAATAGCATTTTGACACGTATTGACAAAGTAAATCTATTTCTCCAGAGTAAAAATATGGATTTATCGCAAGGTGTAAAATTATTAAAATCGTTAATGATATATATATAAACCAAAAGAGACTCTTTAACTATTATGAGTCAAAAGCCAAGGAATTATCTTTTATAAAAAAGTATCAAAGTGTTCACAAGCGTGTAAGACAACGCAGTGTTAGGGTAACTTTCCTTGAAGGAAATAGAGACACCGACACAACGTTTGAAAACAGCCACAGCCAGAAATTTAAAATAAAAACCTTTTTACCAATAATCGACTCTCTAATTTGCAATATACAAAGGCGTAGAAAAAAAAAATATGAGGAGCTTTTGAAATGTTTGGATATTTTAAAAATACTTCTAATTTGGATGAGACAGAAATTAAAATAGCATGCGAGAAAATATCAAAATTTTACGATAAAAACATTAATGGAGAGGAATTGAATTTGGAATGTCAACATTTCAGGTCAAATAGGATCATTGATGGCAAAAAGCCAAAGAAAAAACAAAGAGAAGAAAACGTAATATATATATATATATATAATTCTGTAAATGCAGATGAAGATGAAGTACAGTTGTTGGATGAGGGGACTGGAATAGGGATCAACACACTCTATACATACATGTATAATGAAAAACTATTCACGGTGTTTCCCAATATTGAAATAATAATGAGAATTTTCTTATCAATGATGATTACTAAGGCGAGTAGTGAACATTCATTTTCAAAACTGAAACTGGTCAAAAATGATTTGAGAAATCGTATGACTCATTCCTGTTTGAATTATTTGAGCTTGATGAGTAATGAAAATGAAATATTATTAACAATTTATTTTGAAGACTTAATGATTTTGCGAATTTAAAATGTAGAAAACGAATATTCACATAAAACCACATTTTAGTATGGATTACTTTTATTGAAATGTACATGTATATACCTCAAATTAGATTAAAAGGCCGCAGGAGGGGCCTGTTTTTTCACAAGGGCCCAGGGCCTCAAGAAGTCTTAAGACGTCCCTGACGCCAATACAAAATTATTTGAAAGGAGTATTAGTGTTTGGTGATTTAAGTGTGTATATATACACTTAGTTCTGTTACATTGACTGAAATCATAAAGTGCATGGTTTTACTTTCAAAAATGCCGAAAAGCAATGAGCTTAGAGAAGAAAAACATATAAAAATACAGTTCTTGATCGAATAGGACAAGAGTCCCCTCAAGGTTGTAAAAGCTTTTAAATGCTCAAGATATTCATCTCAATATATTAGCAAATATCTTGAAATTTCTGATTCATATTTAAACCGCAAAATTATGGGTAGTAAAAGGATTCTTTCGCTCAGTTGAGTGCTGATGGTTAAAACGGGCTACTTCAAGAAATCTCAAACAAATATCGTCTCAACTAGCTACTGATTTATCAGTGATGACAAGAAAACAAATTCTGCGTTAAAAGATTTGCCGAAACTGGACTCAAAAGATGTAAAGCCAAACAGGTACCAAGGTTCTGCGAAAAAAATATGCAGATACAATTTAAATGGGTTCTTAAACACGATAACTTACACAAGAGAATTGGTCAGATATTTTGTGATCTGGCGTATCTAAATTTCAGGTACGTGTTAACTGATATTTATAAAGAAAACAGCACTGAAGTGTGTCGATAAAAAAATATTTGAAAATAGCTTTAGAAAATATTGTTGATGTTATTTAAATATTTTAGGTGTTAGCAGATCTGGTGTGGCGTATGTGTAACGAAGAGTAGAATACCGTCAGAAATGTATAGTACCTACTGAGATTAGGAAGGCTGTTTTATGATCTGGGAATGGATGGCGGACAATGGCTTAGGTTAAATGGTTATCCGTGAGGGAACAACGAACTCTTATCGGTACATAATTGTACCCGAAACGGCCTTGAAATCATCATTTTCCCTGATTTTTGAAGACACAAACATGAGGGGATTAAATTCCAACATAACAGCGATGCATATTATAAATCTACAGCTATAAAGTGACAGAAAGACAGTGGTGTAGATCTTCTGGAGTTGCCTTCACAGTCTCCGGACTTCAACCCCATAGAACACTTATGGAATATTCTCAAACGTAAGATCTGGGAGCATCCAGTTACATCAAAGGAGACTTTAAAATCTTCCTACAACAAGAGTGGAGCAAAATGACCAAAGACGAATTGTTGGAAGGCAGTAAGTACCATTCCATAAAGAATCCATGTTGTAATTATGGATCCTAACTAAAAATTGATCTTTGTTAATAAGAAAATGTTTATTTACTATCCATGTGCTGCTGTATACTTCCCAACACAATAGTATTTTACAAACAGGACATTTAAATAATGCCTAACACGTTTATCCACAACCGTACGCTAAATCATGATCGATAAACGAGAACATCACCTGAATTGGTACCCTACTTAAAGAATTTCCATTCCATGGTATTTTAGAAGTTTTTAAAAAGTTCCATTCATGTACTTAAGGTGAAATTCTTAACTGATATTCCACACAAAGGTCTTGAGTGAAAGCGAGACTATGATCGGGTTCGACATAGTTACGTTAATAATCGTAGCTTTTGATGATTATTAACGTCCCACTTCGAAGTAACACAAGGGATACTGTCAAAGGACATCATAATTTTAACGAGATGACACATGTCAAGTGACGATGATGACGCTTGAACTGGTACATCCTCTCCAAGCTTCCACATCACGAAAGGACTTGATACCACGACAGATTTCCCAAGCATCAACCCTGCTACACGGCGGGTCTTAAGTTCATCAGGATTCGAACCCACGACACAATGGAAACCGCGCCGGCTGCGAGCTCTCAACTTTTACCATTCGGCCTCCAAACTCGACACCACAGAAAAAAAAAAAACTCTAAAGCATTGAAGCTACGAGAAACAAGAAACCAGACTGCTTACTGACAAAACTTTTCGACAATAATTTTTGTTGTATTTATCATTCAGGAGAAATCAAAAAAGTCCGCACTGACTCTGTGATTAAAGAAGTTCGGTTATGTGACAGCTTCGGTTATAACAACTTTTGTTATGATAGTTTGAGGACACAAAGTCTTTTGGTTTTAGAGAGCCTGTGACGGTACTATATGCTTTATTTCCTCCCTCACTCCTTTTTTTCTCTCTTTCATGAAAAAATGCTTCATATTATTCTTTACGTTCATAAAAGCACAACAAAGAAACGTAAATAAAATTCTTTATGACTAATAAAGCGAATCACATATGGATTTTCGATCCACTTTCTTTCTACCTTTCTACCTAGTACCTTCCGCTTAGATCCCTTCAAGTGGAACAATGTAAAATATATATGTTAAATGGAATTGAAAGAACCTCAAATTGCTCTCGTGGAGCAATGTGGTTCATTTTGAAGCGTTAGTAGGAACGAACCAATTATTTGGCTCACTTATGGCTCAAAATAATTAAATTTTCTTTCAGGTTCTCACACTCATTTCTCTTTGACTAATCTTTCGTAGACTTCTTTATAACGTTATTCGAATTGAGAACCTCACCTTGTGAAAGAACCGTAATCATTGTAGATTAAATCTACCATATAAAAAGAGTAGTGAACAGGAAATTATCAAATAGAGATATTGGAAATATAATGAATAAAGTGAAGAGATAGAGGAAGTAGCGAAATTGTTGAACCCACGAGAAGATGGAAGTGATCTTATAAATATATAATTCTGATTTGAATCTAGTCCCCAGAATTTCATTCAGACTCGAACCCTATTTCTGAAAGTATATCAAGAATCGGATCCAATTTTGCTGTTATTAAGATAAGAAAAATTTTCAGTTATGATAATTGGTTAAGAACGCGATTAAGAAAACACTCCGTGTTAATAATATAATCTAATTTAGATAGTGTTTATTCTAAATCTGAATAAAGAAACTGAACATTTTAGAGCTTATATTTTTTGAGTGATTATGTCTCCAAATATTAATAACGAAGAGGAGTGTTACAGTTAATTTTATGAGATTTAAAACTCTGACAGTTTTTCAGTACAAGTGAGATACTGTAGATTCGCGGTTTTCTCGTCGGTAACCTCGGGGACATTTTGTAATTTAAATTGCATAAGATTGTAACATCTTACCAATCGAATGAAACCTAACTAATTAAATTAGATACAGATTAGAATTATAATGAATTAAGTTAGGGATAGTGAATTAGGATCAACGAAATTGGATTGAAATGAATAAAAAGGGAGACAGATGATATTGACAGGCTGATAGGTATTAGTATGTTAATTAGAGTGAATTATTGTAATTAAATCGTTTATAATAAAATTGGTTAGAAGTGACTCTTTGTTAGAGTGATATGAGTTGAATTTGTTGTATTCGAGAAATGTCTCATTTGTCGCGTGTGTGTCGGGAAGCTAATACTTTATTTTTAAATCATAAGGTGGGATTAAAGTGATTTAAGAGGGATTCGAAAGGCAACGACATTGCATATTCTGTGAAGATAGTAAATAAACTATGTTGTCCTTTTCCTGATGTCTCTTCAGTTGAATGTGTGAACGGATCAAATTAACCTTTAATATGTCTGTGGAGTTAAATAAGGAAATGTAAATGCTAATGAAATGTCCTGAAATGCATTTGAAACGTAATATTCGAAATTATAATTTTTCTCAGAAAATTTTTTTAAATATGTTTTCTGAAAATAAAACGTTACCTTATATTCTTCTGATCAACTCTGTACGAAAATTTCAGTCCATTCATAGTTTAAAGGAGTTTCGAAATTTCAGATCAATTTCAATTGAATCTAATAACACCTAATCATTAATGGCAAAAATCAAGTAGAATAAGGAATATATCACACAGTATATATCATACAAGTAGAATAAGGAATATATAACATGTGTAAAATCATGGTATACTAAAGTTAATATAAAGAAAAAAAATTCTGTAAAATTTGTCCAACATATAGATTTTGTTTGTTTATTAACTTCCAAATTTGAAGCAACACGATAATTATTTTGAACAGATTTCGTATATTTAAAAATAAGCCGAAAATCTAAGAGGAAACCTGATTTGTAAACACATATTCCTCACTTCTACACGTGCCACCGTATGATTAGATTCTACTGCGTGGGTTGTTTATCGAAAAAAAACTCGAACCCTGCTATTGATCGTAACAAAATCGGCAGCGAAATCAAGACGATTACCACTCGGCTGCCGCGACAACATCACATAATATAAATGAAATAGTATGTCATATTTTATATGAACTTCAATCAACATAAGATCATATAAAAATGAAAAAAATAACATGTGCCTATGAGAGATACAGACTTCAAAGAAAGATTAGTTATTCGCTTCCCATATAATTGTAGAAATAATTACTACTAAAAAAAAAAGATTTAAGTTCTGGATTTAAATTTGCAGAGGAGAAAACTATACATCAATAGATTATTTAAGAAAAATTTAATTCATGCTTATTTTTTCCTACCTAATTTACATTTCAATTATACAGAAGTGTTTTAGCCAAATTACCTGCTAATTTATAGAATATCGAAAAGAATTGTTGACTTTTCCTCAGTGAGTCTGAGCCTAAGTCCACTGATATTGCAAAAGGGTTTCAAGAAAATAAAATCTTAGTAACTTTTCACTCGCTAAATAATGAGTCGCATTTTAAAGTCGCGGTCGTGGCAGCCTAGTGGTCATGGTTTTGGATTCATGGACATCAATTTTCGTTGAGTCGCGGGTTCGATCCTTGACTTCTAAAGACCCACCGTGTAGAAGGGGCTGATCAGCCGGAGCAGTCGGTCCTCCCGTAAATCAGTCGGGGCAGAAAGTTCTCCCGTAAGCGTGGTGTGGAATTTAGGAGAGGAGGTTCCAGCTCAAGTGTCGTCCTCGTCACTAGAACGAGGTTCGAAATTTCGAATTCCGTCGCCAATAGTCCTCGTACTGTTTTACTGTTTCTAAAGCAACGTTAATACAAACTAAACTAAACTAAATGCATTTTAAAGACATAAAATTACGCACTGAATGATTTATTTTCCTTATACATAAAAAAAATTACACTAATTGTTATTAAAGTTATATACTCCATACAATAATAAATCTACTAAGAAATCATAAATATTTAAATTTATTTTTAGTGTTATTAAACAGCACACAAACAATATCTTTTGTAGATATAAAATTTTAAAACTGAACCAGGAACAAGTGTTTTGTTTTAAAAAACTTGTATAAATAAAATTATTCTGTGATTTGTGTCTACAGAATAATTTATGCAATTACTTGCTTAAAAGTATTCTAAAAGACCTTTTACCTTTATTTAGATACAGTATTTAAAATTATCTAAAAGGGTTCATGGGCAAACGCAAATTATTAAAATACAGTTTTAATAAATTAGTTTTTAGATTAGGGTCTTACCTATTGAAAGCTTTTAAGTTTACAATTCATTAGGATCATATTACATTAAATCTTTGTCTATCAAACGGTTTGGAATGATCATTTTAGTGTTACATTACATTTCTGGTTTCTTTCTCGTCCTTTGACTTCTTTTAAAGTTTCTAGTTTTAAAGTCATCGTTTAAAACCAACCAATAATTCATTTGATGGCCAGAAATGCTTTTTCAATTTTCTAAATGTTTCCAATTGAGATTCATATGCAGTCTACGTGCCCTTTTGATGGTCCTCCAAGAAGGTATTTGTCTATGCTCACGATTTAAGTTCCAGAAATTTATCATATTATTCATAATTATATGAACCTTTGTCAAGTAGGATTTTAATTTAGCTTTGATATTTGTTCCAGAAATGTGTTTGAACTTTTCATTAAAATTACATAAATGCTATCAAACTTGATTGAAATCCCAAAAGCCAATCAAACTTCAAAAAAATCAGTAAAAGCCAATCAAACTTGATTGCAATCCCAAAACATGCTTCTATTATTGAAGTAAATCTAAATTACTTAGACTGGAATTCTATTCACTTAAGAGCTATAAAGTAAAACACTGTTTTTTGTGACTGAACTAATACGTTGGAATATTCCCTTGTATAAATGGATTCAATTGGA
>BMAW01123172.1:0-17114 GCA_019974015.1 Nephila pilipes | reverse complement strand
AAAAATTCAAATTGATACATAAATGTTTAATTAATATACAAAAGTGTTTCATGCATCACATTCAAAGTATCAGTATTTCCAATCCGATTTTTTCTTTTGAAAAAAAATGTATTTTGCTTTAAGACTTATTGAATTATATGAATAATATGATGGTAAACAGTTTGAAAATTACAAAGTATATAAATTACTCTTTAATTTGGTACTTATTAATTTCTATCTAATATATATTCCTTAAAATTTTGATTTCAGTTATATTTTATTACTAATATGATTTTACACATTATTTGGGGAAAAATGCCTATAGTAAATTTCAGTTACGTGAATGCATTGAACGTAGTGAATATTTAGAACTAAATTTAAAGAATTATAAAATATACGAATCGATTAAAAGATCAAAGTGTCCATTAATGACTTTTTTAAAAACATTTTTAATTTACCTTTATATTCCCGTGGAAAGAACAATACGATTTCAATTAAATTATTTGTAATTTCATTCCGTATATATATATATATATATATATATATATATATATTGCCTGGATATGAAAATGTAACACCAAGAAAGACTGGTCAGAAAAGACTGCTTTTCATAGAGTTGGTTCAAATCATGGAATTATATAACACATCTCGATCATTTAAGCATTCGATAAGTAAGATTTCAGGAAAGGAGTTTCCGCTATTATCGTGCCTCTCTTTTCCATAATGGAAACAGTTAGCAAATCTATTCACTACCAATGTGGAAACGTGTAGTAGAAGAGTTGTTACATCCTTTCCAACTGAAACATTTTCAGGAGGCAGACGATTTCAGACAGATATAGGTATTTAGTTTCTAAATGGAGAGTTTTTCTACCCCTCGATCGAAGCTGAGAGCCACTTCTGAGAGCTGGAAGTCATATCTACCGTGGACATGTGTTAGGAATATGATTTCCAAAAGACAATGTGTCGCGTTGGATGGGTGCTATGATTCCAGAGGGTCGTCAGCATGAAACAACCTACAAGCGTTGTCTTCCCTAAACTCCTAACTATTAAAGCCTTGCTAATATAATTTTTCACCTATATAACTCTAGCGACTTCCATTTTTGGTGCACATGAAGATGACTGCAGTTTCCCAACAGTACCAAATTTTCAGTTGAGAATTGTGTAGTGTTAATCTTAATTGCACATTATAATAGCACGGATTCGTGTTCTTAAAGTGTCACGCTTTTGCATCAGCACTGATAGTCACCAGTTTAAAGTCCGTCATCTATATGGTAAAAGGTCACATTTGACCGGAAATTATGGTACCATTACCACTTCAAAACACGTCATCTGTGTTCTGATGTCATCGCCAACTACTGCGTATCACTGATGTTCGTAAGGGTTGCACTCTAACGACTGAGCAATATGTGGATGAGATATCATGGGCGATAAAAGCTATGCTTCACTCATGCTTCCATGGTGATTCTATTACAATTTACACTCTTACTCGTTTTCTCGCGATACTCGTTTTTTGGCAATGGTGCAAGAGCCGGATTCTATTCTTGCGGCATAAATCTATATTCATTCACTCGATGCATCTTATTAATCTTTAATTCGCAGCTTACATTCGACCATGGTCGTCCAATGAAATCTACCTATGAGCCCACATTTCTTCTCGATAACTTATACAGGAAAGCATGAACGGAAGTTATTCCTCTTTCTTGTTTATATATAACTCTGGATAAGCAGTAAAGAGAAAAGAGACTTTTTCTATTGCTTTTTCTTGAATTTAAATACTTTTATTTGTAATTGTTTAATTTAATTTAAAGAAAATTAAACTTTCATCCTTTTAGAATTAATATGCAGAAAGAATCTCGAGTTGAGATTATTCATGTTTCTTTATTTGGCTTACGTGTATTTTCTAAGAGACTAATATAAATATATATATATATTCCATTTTTACAGTTTACTTATATTTGATAAGAAAATTAAAGTTACATTGCTCCTGATAAGTGGTATGTTCATTGGCATGATCGTGGAAATTATTTCATTTTCAAATGTCACTTGAAGAAGTCAAAAAAGTATAATGACTTGGCGATGCTTTTATTTAAAAGGCAATTATGCTCTTGAATATTTTCAGTAAGAAATTTTTTAATAGCATACAAAACAGAAAAAATGTACAAAGCAATTTTATCCTGATGTTAATAACACTAAAGGTTTTGACCGAAAAGCCAATTAAGCCAATGTAATATCTGTTTATAAAATTGCAAGCGAAATCAATATTTGAATTCCATTGTAAAAGACATTGTAAAACATTTACATTGTAAACATTACAATTTTATTGTAAAAGACATTATTTTAAAATTGCTTAACTGAAATATAGAACTATAGACGAGTGGAATAAAATGAATCTTGAACTCTGTCAAGAAAGCTTGTTTTCTTCGAGGACAACGGAACAACAATCAGATTCAGATTTTTTTTAACTGTTCTGTAATAATTTTAAAATTTCTACATTGTATGATATGTCTGATTTGAAATTAACTTTTCATTCATATGAAAACACTCCCGTGTAATTTTTTATGACGTTCTAAATATAACTGTAAACATTAAGTTACATAAGATTTCAATCATTAACTCAGTTTTTCAACTCTGTCACCCATCTTTACATCTGGCATTGAAAGGTGCCCTTCACATTGTGTAAATTTTATTAGTTGTTTTGTGTAAAAAATTGAACGAAATGTATAAAAACTGCTTCGAAACAAAGATGCGAATCTTGTACGTCGAATACGTAAGAGTTATACGTATGTGTGGGCGGAATTAGTTGAAAAACAGGATTTATTAGCGCGAGTGCCAAAATCCGCATTTCGTTCGCTAGCGCATTTCGCCGAATTTCTTGGTGTTTTCTGCAGCAATCGCTTAAATTAAAATTCAAACGTCAAAAGTGAGTAACGGCCAACGTTTAGATGATGGAATGAGGTGGCGAATTGTGAGTAGGCTAGAAGCAGGCCAGTCTCAAATCCAGATTTGCAGAGAAATCGATTTAACGCCCAGGGTCGTGTCCAACTTATGGAAACAGTTTCAGGATACCAGGATCCGAAGAGAAAGACTAGGCAAGGTCGTCCAAGAACCTTGACGACCAGAGAAGATCACTATTTGTCCATTACAGCGAGGTGTAACAGGAATGCTACAGAATCTCAGGTCCTTCGTGAGTTGTATGCAGTCACAATAACCCAAGTTTCAGGGGGGACTGTTTCCAGAAGACTTTAAAAGAGAGGGCTGTTTGCAGGCAGACTTCTTGTTTGCGTCCTACTCAGTTCTGTGAACAGGAGAATCCGCTTAAAATGATGCAGAGATCATACAGATTAAGCATTAATCAATGGGTGACCGTTCTCTTCACTGATGAGTCTCGGTTCAGCCTAACCAGTGATTTTCACCGTTCTTTCAGATGGAGAGAACCAGGGATCCGCCACCTGCCCTCCAATGTCCAAGAAATCGACCATTACGGCGGAAGAGGCTTTATGGCTTGGACAGACATCATTTTGGATGGTCACACACACCTCCCTGTCTTTGAAAGAGGCACTGCGACTCTTGAGAGGTATAGGGAAGAGGTCTTGGAGCCCTATATCCGTCTCTTCAGGGGTCCAATTGGTTCTGGTTCCCTTTTAATGGATGACAACGCGATGTCGCATAGAGCTCGGCTGGTCAACGAATTTCTGGAAAGTGAGGATATTCGCCGGATTTATTGGCCAGCTAGATCTCCACACTTCAGTCCTATAGAGTATGCCTGGGACGCTCCGGGAAGGACAATTACAATTCTCAAGCCCCTTTCGAGAACCATCCAAGACCTGAAAACAGCATTGCTGAACGAGTGGGACCAATTACCTCAGGAACTCATAAACTCACTTATTTCCAGCTAAAAATCAGGTAGAGAGGCTAATATATCTGTAAGAGGGGACCATACAACCTATTAACCCATTTTTTTTTTTGGTTCTATTCTGAAATCGCAGTTTCATACCTTGAGACTCCAATGAGTATTACACACGATAATGTGTGTGTATTATAACTGTTGAATGGCTATTTTTTGTATTTTATCAACCCTATGTACACACCAAATTTTGTTAAAATCTGTCTATTAGTTCTAGAGATAATCGACCAAATCGGGAAATTCTCTTAATTTTGAACACCAGTGTACATATTCATATTTTATGTTCCCTTAAGAAATAATTCTAATAATCAAATAGTTTCTCGTTTACATGAAACAGAAAACTCATTCTAATTATGAGAGCCGAGAGTTATATTTTACTTTAGTTTCATTTTTGAAGAAGTGTTTGGGTCAGTACCACATCATAATCGCCCTTTCATCTACGTCTTTTTTCTTTCTCACTTTTAACTCACTCTCATTACATACGTATTTAGGTGAAGCGCTGGCAAAGCCACCTGTTATAAAAAGTTTATATATGAATAAACCACTAATTACATGTACAAAGTACTTACGGATCTATTTTATGAAAGCAAACACAATTCAAAAATTGAATTAATTAAAAAATTTTAAAAACTTTAAGTTCATTATATATTAAAATTTCCAACTTGCTTTCTATTTAACAATCGTTTCATTTATCTCCCTCTATTTTTTAACTGCATTTTTTTTTAAAAAAAGCAGCAGTTGAAATACCTTTAGATCTCTGTCATTTTTCATCCACTCGTAGCAGCCAAAATTGGAATATTTTAGGCACTAATGAATATTAAATCTTTTAAAATCTGAAAAGCTAAAAGTTTTTTTTTTACTTTGAAAGTTGATTGGAATGCGTGGATTTTCACTTTTTATGAACCTATCTGGTGTCCTTGAGATTCGAGCACAAGGGCTCAATGGTGAATATTATCACTCGTATTCAAACTTTTTCTCAATTTTCACAGATATTTTTTACTTTTAAGGACTGGATCTTCTAACCACTGACAACGAGCAATCCATCAATTTAATCTCATATTTTCAAGCATCCTTTAAAAGAGATAAAATTTTTGAAATGTATTCAAATTCAATTTCTTTCTGCCATCAAGGAATCGATAATGTAGTCGCAACCAGACTAGAATACTTCGAATTTTTTTTAAAGTATGTCTTGCGCTTTCTCCCTTTTTGCCATTTTGGCTGTTGCTTTACGATGACTAGTTTTGAAATTTGTGCTTTAAAAACCGAGGAGAATATCTTTGAACAGATAACAAGGCAACTAAATCGAATCATCGGTCATGTTAGGAGGTCTCTTTGTCAAGAAATTTGATTAGCTGTTGTTATACAAGGATTTTTTAGATTGATTGAATGTTTATTAACGTCGCACTTAGAAGCGATATGGGGCTATTGGTTATAGACCTCGTGATTCTGAACTTCGGTTAAATGACGAAGACCACCTCTGAGCTAACACCTCCCTTTAAATATTTCACGTCACACAAATGGGAGGACTTGGAGCCTCAACAAATGTAGCTTGGATCAGCCTCTGTCTTTAGTGGCATCAAGATTTGAACCCTCGACTTGACGGAAACAACACCGACCGCGCTATGACGATCATAACCATAAGGCTATTGCAGTTATAGTTGTTCAAAGGTGCGTTAGATTGATTTCATCAGCGAGCGGCCTCGGAGTGCCAAAAACTCATAATTTACAAGACCACGTGTATCAAGATAAAACGCTGAATGCAAAACATGAAACATAACATGAAAGTGTAAAATCTTAAATCGCTAAGCAGCTCTGGTTCCAAGATTCTCAGCCTTTTTTGGCCTAATCTGGCGGACGCTTTGTATGTAAATCAGTTGAGAGAGTGTTCTTCAGTGATGATGGCCGTGTACGATCTGAGGTACTTTTGTGTTTTTATGTAAATAAAAGGACTTTATCTGAAAATTGATACATTGCGATTTGACGCACTATGTATTTTTCTAGGCGAATCTTCTCGATTTTATTTAATCGGAGGAAAGAATTTTCGAACCTTATCTCTTTGTTACTCCATGAGAAGAGCAACAGCGAGATAAGATTCGAAAATATTTTTAAGAAAATCTTTGGGTATCCCGAGAGTGCGTCATTTAGATAGACAGGAAAAATGAGAGAAAGGAAATATCTCTCAAACACATAGGGGTGATAAGTATTACATAAAAAAGGTTGGTTCGAGTCTCGGTCAAGTGACGAGGACGACACCTGAGTTGCCCCCCTCTCCTAACTTCCACACCACATTAACGGGAGCACTTTGGGTCCCAACAGATTTAACGTGCATCAGCTGCGGCTAGTACGGCGGGTCTTTAGCGGCATCAAGACTCGAACTTACGACTCTACGGAAACCACCGGCCATGAATCCGTTGCCATAACCACTAGGCAACTACGGCTTCTAAAAAATGTAAGCCTATGAAAGGTCCCAGTATTCGAAATTAAATACTTATGAGACAAAGAGCTATAAATAGTCCTTTTTATTAAAAAAAGCTACATAAAAAATTTACAGTTTGAGAGGAATAACAAAAGTGTGCCTCTACATTAGGTAAAAAATTATCAACTGAACTGAAGTAGAGAAATTAATTCAAATTACAAGAAAAGTTAGCTCATTAACTAATGACGAATTCTCACTTCCAGACTCAGTGTATCCTAATCTCTTTCAACTTCAATTGCGTTAAAAAGGAGTCCAAATATCAGGATACCCTAGCGATTGCTAATCCCTTTCAGCTGTTCTTATTTTCAATATTCCCCCCTCCCCTCAGGGCTCAACTTCTTCAGATAAGACTCAGATCAGGGGGTGAATCACAACTCAAAGGTACCCTAGAGATCTTTTTTCTTTCCCAAGGGGTTTGCTATCTTTGGCAAACATGAGTGACACACCTCCGGGATACCCTAGAGATCCTAGCTGTTTCCATATTTAATATAGTTATGTGTTTTGATTATTTGTAAAGGGAAAATATCTAAACAAATGAAGAAACTGAAGCACAACAAGATTGCTACCGTATGTTCCAAAATATTTTATACATAACCCTATATATATACCCACTGAGTTAAACCCGCTCATTTTGTGCGTAGAGCATTGCTGTTGTGCTTTTGTACAACCGTTAGAATCTCTGAAGAGTAGTTACTCTTTCTGAAGCTGATATTGAACGCAGACGATATTTTTTGGAATATGTTTCCATTTGATTTATTTCCAAGACAGAAAATAAGTCACTAGCTTTTTTCTTAAGTACTTAATTTGTGAATCCCTGTTTTAAAGAGGCTTTTGCCAAATTTAATTGAACTCCAACGAATAGAAATTTTCCAATCACAGTTCCTCTTATTTTTTCTTAATTTTTGGAAACCTGTTTATTACCTAATATCTCTTCTGTCTGAAATGCTTTGTATAGTGGGACTGATTATGTTGAAACTGATGGGACTCTATGTCCTCACGTTGGCGCGATATGGAAGTTAGGAGAGTGAAGTGTAAGTTCAGATGTCGCGCACGTCACTTGACCGGAGCTCATTGTTAAAAAGTCCATCGCCATTAGTCGCTATTACATTGATTGTTTTTTCTTGTAATGTTATTCCTCCTTTTGATCGACTTTGGTTACCTACTTTTCTTGCATCCACTTAATAAATAATTAGCATAAATTTTGAGCTTGATCACTTAAACTTACGGATAAAGTTTTTGCTGGTTAGGTTGCACGTTAGTATTTAGACTAATATTTCAGTGAACTAAATAATGAATATCTCTTATACATTTCATGTATAAATTTTGATACTATATACCTGATCATATTTAATATAAATAAGTTCGTTTATTATGTTAGACCTTTTACTGAAAACCTCTTTCATTGATTGGTTTTATGAAAAAAGAGCAACAAAAACTATTATCTCCTGAAAAAGTCTTGTACTCATAAGTTGTATAATTATTATTGCATATTATCTACTGTATTTTCTCCGGATGATACATTGACAGGTTTCATGGGTTACAGAACAACAAAGACCCGTATTTTTTCTTAATACTAATGACCTGCCGTGTAGCGGGGTTGATGCTCATTAAATCTGGCCGAAGTTTTAAGTCCTCCGTGGAAGTTTGGAAGAAGGAGGTGTTAGCTCAGATGTCATCATCGTCATTTGACCGGGGTTCAAAATTACGAGGTTCATCACTAATAGCCCTTGTGTTGCTTTTAAATGGACGTTAATAAACAATCACATTCTCCCCCCCCCACCGTAAATTTTCTGAAAATCTTTATATATATATATATATATATGTGTGTGTGTGTATGTATATATATATATATATATATATATATATATATATATTCAGTTAAAATTTCTATATGATAGCAAATAAAAAATCCAAAGGTTGGACTCTTCTGCAGAGATGTAAAAAAGGATTAAAAATCTTTGGAACGTTTAGGGGGTGCATTATAAAAATGATGTATGTGGTGGAGGGGAGTACTAGTGGGGTCAACGAAGACCAAACAACCGCCCACAATCCCTCACCTGAGAAATCTAGCATTCCGAGAGATTTGGGAAGTCAGGTACAGGTGTTGACAGTCACAAAGCCCCCTAGCTTCTGCGTGTAACGGGGGGTGGAAGTAACCATGCAGAACGCAAACATGCCAGCACACCTGCAGAGCGTGGCCGATACTGATACCCCTCCCAAGGATTATAGAGGGGGTGAGAAACTCTTTTTAAGGTGTTGCTCCCCAACACAACAGCTAGTGTCTGCTTTCAGGGACCTCCGACTAAGAATGCTGGCCACGTGGGATGACAACAAGGATTTAGCTGGGGTTAAGAATCTCACACTAACCTTAAATGGATCCGCAAAGAATGAAAAAAATCACATGGTTGCTGGGCTCAAATATTTCTTCAGGTTGTTGACGTGTGAAAGTAAACTATACGGGTCATCGACAGTCCGTTTGTTTATGTTATTGTTTAGGGAAGCAAATGTTTTGAGGTCATGTCCGTGTTACGGGAGCGAATAAAGAATTTATAATGTCCGTCGGCAGTCAGTTATCGCTTGCGAGGCTGTGTTATATATGATACAATTAATATTCCCTGGTATTTACATCCGAATGCGAATACCAGATGTCAAGTTAACTGGCTTTTTTTCCGCGTATACTCGATTTACGTATAGGCGAGAGTGCTCCAGAGCTTTCTTCCTGTCGTGTCCCATACTAAATACATTATATTTCAAAAGATTATTCAGTAATTTATAATCATCATATCGCCCTTTTTAAAGAATTCTTTGGTTGTAAAATTGTCTGATTTGGTGGGGCGAACTTCCATCGCACCCCATTTGCCTTTTTATATAAAATTGTTATTTTTCACCAAATTTAAGAATTTATCCACTTCTTTTTAAAAATGTCTCAATCAACTGTTGCCTTTTATCATTTGTTCTTAATGTGATTTAAAAAATATGTTATTCTTAACAAATGTGTAACGCAGCTTAGCTGTGTTTTGCTTTTGCGCCATAAAACACTACTGTCACTCAATTTCTCACACAATTTATGAACATTATGTGCTATGTTAAATTGTTAGAATTTTTCTCGGTATTTAGGAAACTTGTATTCTCAGATAAACGATACCATTGATAGTTTATTAACATCACACTTAGAAGCAATATGATGGCTAATGACGACGGACCTCGTAATTTTGAACCTCGGTCAAGTTACGAAGACGACACATGAGCAGGTACTTCCTTTTCCAAATTTCCAATAGGAGGACTTGATGTCTCAACAGATTTAACGTACATAAGCTCCGCTACTTGGTGGGTTTTTAGAGGCATCCGGATTGGAACCCACGACTCGACAGACACAATGCCGGCTGCGAGCTCGCGATTTTGATCATTAGGCTACCACAGCCTCATAAATAGGATAGAAGATATCACACACATACGCCAACTGGAGAATGGGAGTAAATTCACCAATACAACTACCCGCTTAAATTGAGATATTTACTTGCACAAGTGATTGTTTATTAACTCGCAATGAGAAGCAACACGAGAGAAATCAGTGATGGACTTCGTAATTTGGAACCTCGGTAAAATGACGATGATGGCACTTGATAGGGAGAAGGGGGAAACTCCCTCTTCAGATTTCCACTCTAAGCCAACAGGACTCGGGACATCAACCAGATTTAATATTCATGCACCCCACTTCATGGAGATATTTAGTAGCATCTGGACTCGAACTCACGAGGCGACGAAAACAACACAGGCCCCGACCATGACTGATAGGCTACCACGGCCACGAACCGTTCAAAAGATTCAAAACAAAAACATTTCACGAGCCGTTCAAAGTAGCTGCGAATTATTCTGGGATTTATTCTTGACTTGTAAATGAATTTAATAAAAATAAAACAAAAAAGTTGCGACACATTTCTTCATTTTTATAAATTCTGAATTGTGGAATGTAGTAGGCATGTCTAGGCCTTTATTACTATTAGAACCAAAGTCATCACCTTATCCTACTAGACGAAAAAACTCTTGCGTTGATTGTGGGTCAATATCCTTTGTGGTATATTTTTGGAACTGGAAACATTTGGGTTTCCAGTACTTTTTTTTCTATCAAAATGCACTATCGCAGTTAAACTATATCTATTTGTATGGTATAAGTTATATAAGTTATAAGTTATCTATATGGTATAAGTTATAAGTTATCTATATGGTATAAGTTATAAGTTATCTATATGGTATAAGTTATTTCATTCCACATATGTTAAATTCAGTATTTCCTGTCCTTTAGACCAGTGCTCCGCAACCCTTTCTCACCTACGACGCACTAAAATTATTTCTAGAATTCCGCGGCACACCAAAAGCTAAAGTATATAGGTATTAATTGATACACAAATTTAACAACAAATGTTTGTTTTTTATTTGAAAAGTATACATACATAAAACCATAACATATTTATTTCTACGCAATCATAATAATTATTAATGTGATACCTGCGCTTGTTTCAATGAACACAAAAGTTTTATATTCGGCTCAATATTTGACAACACAACCCGAAGTTCTTGGTCAATATCTTTTAAGCATGACCGCTTATCATTTTTAATTAATACAAGAGTTGAAAAACTTTGCTCACATAAATATGTCGTCGAAAATGGAAGTAATGTTAAGATTGCTTTGTAGGAAATGTGAGGATATTCTTTTTTAACGTAAATCCAGAAAACATCTAATGGAACTTATGAGAAGTATAATTTTAAAGTCATGTCATTATTTAAATCTGTGAATTCCTCTCGAATTTGTAGAGGCAGTGCTTCCGTAGAATTTATTGCATTGGTTGCAAAAGGATTTCAAATCCAATCGTATTGTTCCGTATTAATGGAATAAAAATATTGATCAAATTTCTGCTGAAGCATACTTAAATGTTGTTGGGCCAGATCCACAATTAATTGGTTGTTTTCAATTGTAATATGATTGGTCCTTTGGTACATTTCCAAACATTCTTTTTGCAACTCTTTCTGCCAAAGTTCGAGTTTTTTAATAAATCCTTGTAATTTGTTGGAGCACGTCAAAATATTCTCATTTCGACCTTGCATTTTTTTATTAAGTTCATTCAAATGCTCGAATATATCAGCCATGTATGCAAGTTTGGCTATCCAGTAATCATCATCGAGGTGCTGGCATATTTCGAGCATATTCTGTGTTAAAAGAAATTCACGCACCTCGTGACGAAGTTCCAATAATCTAGCCAAAACTTTGCCTCGGGATAGCCAACGAATTTCTGTATAAAATAATAAGGATTCATATTCGGCGCCCATTTCTGCGCAAAGTAATCCAAAAATTCGAGAATTTATGGCTCTTGATTTAATTAAGTTTATTAATTTAATGCATTCATTCATCGTGTTCAAAAGTTCTTCCGGCAAATTCTTGACCATCAATGCTTCTCAATGTATGTAGTAGTGTGTAAATTGTACCGTCGGTTTTTTTTGTTTTACACAAAACACAAAACCTTTTTTACGACCCGTCATTGCCGCAGCACCATCCGTGCAAACAGCAATGCAGTTGCTCCATTGAATGTTACATATTTTGAAGAAATCATCGGTTACTCGAAAAATTTCTTCACCGGTAGTTCGCTCTAGAACCTCCTTACAAAATAAATAATGTTCTTTAATAAAGTCCTAGTCAACGAAACGTACAATAGCTATCAGCTGTACTTTATTTTTAATAGTAGTTCCATCAATCTGAATTGAATCAATCATCAAATTTTTCAGCCGATAACAGTTTTTTTAATCTGTGTTCCTAAAATATCGCTTGACATATCGTGAATACGTCTTTTAACAGTATCAGCAGACAACGAAACTTTATTCACTTCCTTAACTTCATTGGGCCCAAGCATAAGTCTAACAATTTCCATGCATGCTGGTTTAATAAGTGTTTCGCCGACAGTATGTGGCTTCTTCTGACGTGCAATTAATTTTGCAACATGATAGCTAGCTTCTAATGCCTTTTCAGGAACTGTTACGGCCGATTTCATAAATTTCTTCTGTTTTTTATTTTGTTCTAAGCACCTCTTAAAATATTGTTTGTCTTTGTTGGTGCAGCTAGGATGGCTTGAATATAGATGCCGCTTTAATTTACTGGGTACCATTGACTCGTTTGATAACTGATTGCCGCAAATGATGCACTGTGGTCTTGGTGCCGTTTCGTCACCACACCACGAGAATCCATATTTAATGTAGTCTTCGTCGTACTTTCTTTTCACTACCTTCTTTAGGTTTTTTGTAACACTTGTGCTGGGTTCTTCATCATCTGTACGTGAAGACGAATCTTTCCGACGTAAAAATTTATCCATTTTTACGTCGGACCACGGCACACCTGTATCTGGCTCATGACACACCAGTGTGCCGCGGCACACCGGTTGCGGAGCACTGCTTTAGACGATTCTGCATGTACTTGTCTTCCAGTATTTCTTCATTACAAGGGCACATCATATTTTGAACTACACCATATTGTTCTGACCCTTTCTGATTAATACAGATGTCTGAGAATTAATTTGGGGAACAATTAACTTCAACTTTCATCATTACAGCATTTGTTTACTATGACAATTCTTTTCATTCGCCGGTATCTAGTGAATGGTTCATTTCCGGGGAGCAGTTGTAGTGACATACTTATTCCTTGGGTCAACTCTTTCAACTTATACCACTTTTATAAAAATCCACTAGTAACACTTGAGTCTAATCCCTTGAAAAAATAATTTGTCAAATGGAACCTCAAAATTTCATTATCCTTTGTATAAAAAAGGCGGAATGACGTGTTGAGTATGGAATATTAACGATAAATTTAAGAAACTCTTTCTTTCTTTTAGATAGATTTCTTCCTCTATACTCACAGAGCAAAGTGTACGTTGAACTATACGCAGACTTTATAAAACTCATGCAAAAGGAAAATAGGCTCTACCATTCATTTAGAATGTTCGTGTTAAAAATGTCTAACTGAGGACTGAATACTTTTTGAAGCAAAAAGGAACAAATCAAACGTATAGTAGGATGGATCGGGAAAAAAAAACCTCATTTTACCGCTTTTTTTTTATCTCTTTACCCTGGAAAAGTTGCTTTTTGCTTATCTAAGTAACAGTGAAAGAAATTTTCAAATATGAAATATCTTCTATTCACGAAACGCGCTTAAAGTTTTAATATAGAGAATAATTGTTATTTTTAGTAATTTTTTTTTTATAATTAATAAGCTTACAAGTGTCGCAATGCTTGTAGTGGCCATCCTTCACTATTTACCATTATAGTCAATATAAAGTTTGACTGAGTATTCAATAAAGCCACAAATTAAAGAGACATCAGAAAAAGAAGATTACATAATTTGAGAACTATTTTCACAAAATACGTATGGTTGCTCTCTCTCGAATCCCATTTAATTCTCGCTATTCCTGACTTATTTTTAAACAATAAAGTATCTGCTTCGCAACTTACTCTCACCGAGGGAGACACTTCTTAAATACAGCAGATTTGACTCCTATTACTCTAACCAGGAGTCACTTCTCACCAATTTTACAAAAAGCGATTAATTACAATAATTTCCTCCAACTAACATACAAATATCTTTTATCCTTTGTCTCCCATCATCTTCCTTTCAATTCTATGTCATCATCTTTAATTTAATTCATTACAATTCTTAAATTCATCTAATTTGCCTAATCACGTTTGATTTGGTTGGTAAGGAGTTGCAATTGAATGCAAATCAAATTACATAAACTCCCCATAGCTAGAGAAGAGAAAACCGCGAATAGCCCAACGTCTTACAGTATAGATGTAAATGGGAAATTTGGGTTATGAGGAACAAAAATAAAATAAACTTATAAATTTAAAGTATTCATTGCTCGATAAAATGTTTTTTTTTTTTTTTTTTTTTTTTTTTTGTATAATTTACAATATTTCGAAATTTTATACACATAACTTTCCTTTTTTACATTTTTTATTTAAAGGAAAATGCTTTAAAGTCAGATTTCTGGAAATTAATCTCTGGAATTAGTTAATCAATTAATTAAGTCTTAGATTAATTGTGTGGAATAATAACGTAACGTGTTTGAGTCCCTGTTTCCCTTAGATACTCCCCATGTTGTTGACGTAAATAAGATAAAAAGAACAAATCCTTACGAAAGAAGTGATTTTTAGGGTCCATATGTTAAAGAAACCCAAGGGGTCACCTTGAAAAGAGAAAATACGATACGATGATGATTAAAGAAAATCGTTTCCTCTGAACTCAAAAATCATTATTTCCTCATACAAGAGCTTGGTTCTGAATAAGTGGCCGCGGCAGCCTAATGGTCATCGTCACAGACTTGTGGTCTGCATTGTTATCGTTCAGTCGTGAGTTCGAGCCCTTATTCCACTAAAGACCCTCTGTGTAGTGGGGCTGATACACGCTAAATCTGGTCGAGGTCCCAAGTTCTCCCAATGGCGTGGTGTAGAAGTTTGGAGAAGGAAGTGCCAACTCAGGTATTCTCCTCGTCATTTGACTAAGGATCAAAATTACGAGGTCCGTCGCCAATAACTCTCGTGTTGCTTCTGGGGGCGAAGTTAAAAAAAATGACAAAGCACATGAATATTTAATTGACGAATGTAATCACTTTGAATCATTAGAAATTTTGGAAACTAAGCTACTGTACTTTTAGTAAAATTTTTGTTACATACTATTACGTTGCCTAAGCCACAAACATATTCATTGTGGGTCACATGCAGCTTACTAGCCACGAGTTTGATATGTTAGGGGGGGGGGGGTTAGCCACCATTCTGACAAGATCTTAAGATTATTTTAGCAATGTAAAAAGAGACATTAACAGATTTTTTTGAATAAATAAGCTACAGGTAATCTTGATCCTATTTCAAATTAAATACCATCTCTTAATCCCTTAAAACTAACTGTAAAATTTCAAATTCTTAGAATCTTACGAGTGTCTTAGTAAAGCAAAATGGAAAATTAATATATTTTTTTCCAAATATATAAGCCCCAAACTCGAGCTTATACGAAAATGATACCACCTGAATCCATAAAATGTATAAGATGTCTCATTTCCAGGATCTTACGAGTAAAGCAAAAATAAAAATTAACAGATATTTTTTTTAAATAAATAAGCTCAAAACTCGAGCTTATATCAAATTATATAACATAAATAAAAAAATTGTCTTTAAAATATCACATTTCTACGATTTTCCGAGTGTTATAGCAATACAAAATGTGGAAAATTAACAGACTTTTTCCCAAAAGTCCCAAACTCGAGCCTATATTATATCAAATATATCACCAGAATCCATAAAAACTATTCATAAGATATCGCATTCCTAGGATGTTGCAAGAGTTTTTTCAAAGCAAAATAGAAAATTAACAGATTTTTTTCTAAAAAGCTGCCAAACTCGAGCCTATATTAAATCAAATATCATCTGAATCCCCAAAAACCATCTATAAAATATCGCATTCCTAGGATGTTACGAGTGTTTTTACAACCCTTTGTAAGCGCTCAGCTTTCGTAAAAAAAAGAAGAGCCCATTCGAAGCAGAAGTGCACAAAAGGTGCGCTCCCTTCGACCACTTGCGAGTGAAGCACGTGCGCTCGGAAAAGGGCAGCGAGGTTTCTGTTACACGATACTGCATTGTTGTGTCACAACACTAAGTGCTTTCTTCACCTTTGGACACAAAGAATTTCCACTGATTGATAGGATATAGGATGCTTCGTGTATTCACAATTCCAGATTTCACAGGTTTCCCCAAACATTTGGGGGAGGGTGATTGAACTGGGATGGAATTTCAGCAATATCTGGAATACGGGAGTTTATAAAAATGGATTGTACCTAAGAGTTAGTTCGATGAGAATTTTTACGACTGAAAAAAAAAAAAATATTTTAAATAAATTAGATTTAATTCCCGATATATTATCGATTAGGTTAAGTTGATTGAATTTATTGCACTATGTGAATCCGCATTATATTAATTTAGTTATATATTGTTGAAACAATTTAAAATTCACTTCCACGATAAGGAGTAAGATAAAGTATAGCAAAATTATATGAATGGGGTAAAACCAACGTCAGTTAAGAAGTTAAATATATTTGGTAGGGGATTTTCTCCACCCCTGTCTATTAAAGAAAGAGTATATGATTAAAAATATTTAAAAAGAACAGAGTTAATTGCAGAGCTTTCAGTTAAAACATGTCTCACCGTCAGAGAACAAACACAATGATTACCACATTGGAGGTTTTCTCCGAGTAAAAATTGTCTATGTGTCAATTTTGTGTGTCTAATTCGTAGGCGTGTAATGATAACGTCTCGTCTTCTTCATGAAAATGGATACTATTGAGAGATGATTGGTTTTATATGATGCAATTTATTATCTATTTCTAAGTTCTATTAATCCTACCAGTGGTCATAAATAGCCATTTTATTGTATTTTAATAGGAATGGAGGGGGGAGAATGTACCAGATGCAAATTTAGAAGTATTATCAACTTTTTCATTGCCTTTGATACTTACATTGGAAGGTATCCAACAAAAAATAACAATAACTCTATATTTGAGGATTTTAAATTATATACATATATAATATATATATATATGTATGTGTGTGTATGTATATATATGTATATGTACACACACACACACATATATATATATATATATATGTATGTATGTGTGTGTATGTATATATATGTATATGTACACACACACACACATATATATATAT
>BMAW01123167.1:34040-57162 GCA_019974015.1 Nephila pilipes | reverse complement strand
ACAATAATATTTAGTGAAACACATTTTAATGCCCCATTAAAGCATTTGATTTTAGTCGAATAAAATCTAAATGGACATATTTGTCATAACATTGAAATTTCTAATAAACCTCAAAGAGAGAGGAAAATTTTATTAATAAGAAAAATAAATTTTAAGCATAATTATTTCATTATTTTAATATATAATACACATTTTAATTAAATTTTGAAATTATTAACCATCGTAAATATTTAGTTTAATAATTTTTCATTTTATTTTTCGAAAAGCAGTTCAATAGAATTAAAGTAACAGGCTTATAACATGCGTTTATATGTAGCAATTTTTTAATTCATTTAAATAATTTGCTTTTTAAGCATCATATCAGTGTTGAATTCATTGGTTATTATAATATACTACAAATTTAAAATTATTTTTAATATATTAAATGAACTGATTATTATATAGTGATTACGTATTAATATCATTCAGTGATTCCAGTTTTATCTCCGAATTGTCATAATTGAACATTAATTTATCATTCTACTTTATTTGCAACTTAAATTATGTCTCTATTTTATATTTTCAAAACCCTTCACTCTTTTACTAAATGTTTTTTATAACTTTAAAAAAATAGAATTTAACTTGTTAACTATAGGTAACGTTTAAACACGTTTTTGTGATTTAATTGTATATTAAAACAATCTAAAATCTGAATGGAGATTTTTAACTCCATGTATTTGCATGATTGTAATGATACGAACATCATAATCCTTCTAACAGTTCTATAAAACTGATTGTTGTAAATATATAATATACTTAACAAACAAAAGAAGTCATGAGTAATAAGAAATACTAAAAGGTGGAATAATTTTGTAATGTAATGTAGGGTCAGAAGTAATTTTAATAGAGTAGGAAACGATATACTGTGTTATTAATTGAAAATTTAATATATCTTTTTATTAATAATCATGAGTAATATAAAATACTAGAAGGTGGTATAATTTTGTAATATAATGTAATTTATTTCCGTGTAAGAAGTAATTTTATAGAGCAGGAAACGATACTATATTATTTATTTAAAATTTAATACATCTATTTTTCACTAATAGGTATATTTCTCAGATGTGCACTAAAGTTCTAATTTTATTTCATTTTTTAAAAAAAAATCAAGTTCTTTATACTCTTTCATTTTAAAAATAATTCGCATCAAGTGTATTGAGAAATTTTTATTTTTTTAAGTATTAAACTTAATGACTTATTAACTATTCAATTTCATATTAAGAATCATTTTATAATTAATCATTTTACTATGATTTATTTTATAATTGAAATATATATTAACAGATAATATATAGATAGCTCAACAGATGGTCTTTGATTCTGAATATGTAGATTTTCAGGTCTTGATTTATGTGTTAATTTTGTTAATTAATAAGCGTTAATTTTTCATCCAGTTTCTTATGAAATTAAAGCACATTTACAAATTTGATGTTAAAGTTGAATTCTAAATTCACAGATTTCTTTGTAAATATGATATCCGTGTAGTATGTACTGAAAAATAAATTAAAGAAATTATCCATAATTATAGAACAATACATTAAAAAAAACGTAATGCAAATATACTTTATCATGCATCTAAGATATTCAAATGGTTATATGAGTTTAACGCCGAATATATGCATTAGTAATTAAAAATAACAGTCTAGGGAAATACTCATTTGAGCGATAAGTGTGTTAGTACTCAACACAAGATAGGTTTACTGTTAAAATAATGTGTTTCAACACGGTAATTTGCATGAGTTTCCTAGAAACTCAATTCCAATCCTTTCGTAAATTTCTTTTCTTTAGTCTTACATTCTCAGTTTCACTCTAGTAAGCTAGCCTTATACTTTGCAGGAATTCAAGCAGAAAGAAGTTCATGGCTTCAAAAATGGTTTGCTGTTGAGTTCCGTCTCGTGGAAAAATGAACTGAAAAGAATATATTTCGTTAATGCAGAGACTCGGTTATTTTTCTGTTCTCAGAAATACTTTAAAATGCGATAGACTTGCTTGACATGAATATGGAAAATCCTTTTAGAATCTCTGTTTCCTTAAGAAATATATCCCATTCACAATGGAAAAATTATTATATAAGGCACAAATAAGCACATATAATGTTTAAAATGTATGTGAAGGATATTTTATTTGAAATAAAGAGAAAGAAAGGAAAAAAGCTCATGAAAAAAAATTATATATATTTACTTGACTGAAATAAATACACAAAAAAGCTGTTTATATTTTTTTCTAACTCAAATTGCAATTCAAATTTATTTTCAACGATATTTTAATTTAATAATAATTGCTTATAACGTAACTCGATATCGTGAAATAAAAAGGATTTAGAAAAAATTTAATTTCTTTAATTAAAATAGCTTGTTTAATTTTTTGAGATACTAGGATTTTTATTTGAGACAATTTTTTTTTAATATTTTATCATCAATGTTAAAAATATTTCTTAGGTGCATCATGAAGTATGAAAAGAATGTTTGACCAAGATCAATGAATAAATATACTTCAATTTCCAACTGTTAAGTAATTTTTTTTTCCATTGCGTATTGTTTCTTTCATATTTCATTTAGAAATCTATCAGTCAATGTTCTTCATAATAAATCAGATATCTAAATGCAAAAAAAAAAATATTTTTCCTCTCGACATTCACTTATAGCATTTCAAAATGACATGAAAAGTAATTAATGAAAAACATGTTTACACAATAGTTTCACCTTTTCTAAATTAAAATAAATATTGAATCTCTAAATACATTATATCAAATGTGTGTTTCAACCTTTAGAATGTGTTTCGTAAGATCTACGTCTATCTAGATATCAAATGATTTATAAAACATTTACTTCAAATAAGAATCACGAGACTTCATTATTTACAATGTATATGAAAAATGACACGAATAACAATTAAACAAATTTTTAATTTAATTTGATTACCATAACTACATTGTTAAAAAATTACAAATATTTAAATTATGAGAGTTATGTAAAATAAATTATTCAGTTTATCATTTAACTGTTTTATCTTACAAATGCAAATAAGGATGAACATGCTTGGGGGTTTCTAAGAATTCCAACATTTCAGTAACATGTATACAATTTAATTTTTTCCTACACCTGAATATTATATAAATAAAAATTTCTCAAATCCACTGTGAGAAGAGGATTTAATAAAATGGTCAAATTATAAGATGTTAAAGAAACTTCAAAAAAGATGATGTCTGGTATATAAAGACCTAAAAAATCTATATGTTATATGCCAATTGCTTAAATAATTTGCCTATAAAACCATTTTTAGAAGATATTAAAATGATAAAAATCAATTAAACCTTTTAAAAAATGTGAAACATTCTCCTATTTCTTAAAAAAATTAAAAAATAAATCGCATGAAGAAAATGTGAAAAAAAAAATGATTAACTACTCGACGTACAGACATATTTGTCTGTATCGTGTCTGGTTTGTGTTCTCGGGAGATCTGGACTTCCCCTTCTAAATAAATTTTAAATGTTTCCTTGAAAACTTTATTTCTTTCCACACATTGCATCAAAGGGAATATGTTCGGCTTCCGAAGAAGATCCTGCATGCATAACTGGCTTATAATTAGAACTTACATGTTATGTAGTAATGATCCTGATAGAGAATTTAAAATATTACACGTCATCAAAATCAAAGTCTAATTATGAAATGTTACAGAAATCATGTTAAATTACATACAAAGCACTTGTAATAAAACTGGATCTCTGAAAGCCTTTTCTATAGTTAGGAATTTTATTCTAATGAACAATGATTCTCTCTCGGAATTTGAAATATTGCACGTCATCAAATCCTAAATCTAAATGTGAACAATTTGATAAAATATGTTAAATTATACATACAAAGCACTTGTAATAAAACTGGATCACTGAAAGCTCTTCCTTCACTGTTTGTGCCGGCACATTGATATTCGCCTCTGTGCTGTGGTCCAGCTGATGGAATAATAAGGGTTCTGTTTAGAAAATTAGCACCAACCGGCGGACCCAGGGATCTTCCATCTTGAAGCCATTCTAATTCGGAGACAGG
The DNA here is from genome assembly GCA_019974015.1 of Nephila pilipes. Classification (NCBI taxonomy): domain Eukaryota; kingdom Metazoa; phylum Arthropoda; class Arachnida; order Araneae; family Nephilidae; genus Nephila; species Nephila pilipes. Next base: position 53,080 of record BMAW01123167.1, on the reverse strand, counting down.
AGGAAGTGAATGCACTTCACACGTCATACTGACTTCACTTCCTTCTTTTACTGTATCCAGAGTGTTCATTTTTACTGACAATCGAGGTAAATCTGTAAAAACAGAAATAATAGTTTTAAGAAAGTGAACTGTTAAAAATTATTTGATTTGCAATTTGTTCAGATTTTGTTCTTTATAGTTTATTCAAATTTCAATATTCATAAGAAATTTTAATTCATGTATAAAATAGTATTTTTTATTGATTTTGTTCTATTTATTATTCAACTATTAATGCTCGATGCTTAAAACTGTATTAATTTTATGTAGCCATTCATGTCAATGAAATAAAGATTTCTTTGCAATAGATAATTTGAAAAATATGAAGGTAAAAATACTTTTTCTCAATAAATATGCTAAAGAAGTGTATAAAAATTCAAAATAAATTTAAAATAACTCTTAACTCATCAGAAACAATAAAAATGATATTAATTTACTGACTTTATTTTAAAAGTTATTATATATTTATATGCAATCATTTCTGGTCATTATCACCAAATTTAATAACAAGAAATAATTCTTATTTAATTTCCAATATTTTAAAAACATCGGATGAAGCTTCTTTAATTAAAGCAACTCATAATAATTTAATCAACTCAGTATGATAGTATATTTAAGGCATTTTTTCTATTATTGTTAAATTATATTAATTATATAAACTCACACAAATTTCCAGAAAAGTAAATAATTGTTCTAAAATAAATGGGGAAAATAATTATTGTACCACTGTTCGTCTAATTCAAGTAAGTAGGAAAGAGAGAAAAAATGTCGAGAAAATCGGTTCCACTTACAATGAACGCTGATGAGCCAAGTATCCTCCAAAACACTCTCTGTCAACTGAGGATTGTCCCCGCGGCAGGACAAGTTTCTTAAGTTGTCCTGAATAGTGGGTCTTATGTTCAAGCTGCTGATTGTCAAGTTGTCTTCTTCTGCCGTACTCTCTGTAATCTTTGTTGTCAATTTTTCTCCATCTAACCACCACGAGATTTGGGCAGGGGGTCGTGCACCCCTCGCCACGCAGACGATGTCGATGTCTTTTCCTGCTGACAGAGGCTGGTAAGGACTTGTAATCCTCACGTCTGTCGGTCGCACTGAAATGTAAAAAGAGTCATTTAAACTAGGATAAAGTATTTGTACAATGTATAATCTGACACAAATACTTAAATTAATTTCCGTTTCTAAAAAGAAAATTAACTACATCCTTCACTGTAATACTTATTATAGGATTAATTATCTGTTAATGGGAATTAATATTGTCCGAATAATGATAAAGATGCATAATAATAATTTTACAATTCTTAAGATATAGAGTGTTATAATATTTTATACAATTTATAATAAAAAAATATTGTATTTAAATTTTATAAATCTAGTTATTGATCATTTTTAAACAAAAATTATATTCTTCTTTTTTCAATTATTTTTGGTAATAGTATTGATTTTAATAAGGATATTTTATTATCTCTAATGTTTAACATACATTATTTGTGCTTGTAAAATTGGTTTCAAAAAATAATAGCATTTCATAAATACTTTAATTCACTTTATCTTTGTTTTGTAAACGATAAACATCTAAAAGCATGTACAAATGTGGATTGTTTCAAAATACTTCATTCAATAAACCGAATATGTGTTTGATTAGAATGACATAATTATAATTGTAAATTTTTATAAAAAACTATTTTATGAAAAATGAATTCTTAAGGCGAATTTAACTTGTTTGAAATGTTAATAACTATGCTGATAACTTATGCATGATATAATGTTATGGAAAATGTTAGAAAGATCTTGCCACAGTGAACACTCGAAACATTTCTTCATATATTGTAATTTAATAATATTGGTTTCTCTAACTAACATTCCCAGTCCATATGAAATTTCATATTTATTATTTACACTTTAGTAAAATACATTTTTTTAGCAAATAAACTGACTACAAATATTAGAAGGAATTAGCAAATTTATTACAAAGAGTCATTTAATATGTTGAAGTCTTTTCTATAATCATATATTTTATAGTTTCTTGGATAAATGGATTAAGTAGCATTTAAGAAAGTTTCACGTTCAATTGTATTTGCTTTCTTTTATTGAAATATTGCATATTTTTAATTTAAACATTTAATTCATTCATCACTAATGCAATTTAATTTAAGAAACAGTGAATTTTATAATTTATAATATTTTAATAAATGTATTTATATAATCACTTGTTGTTGTTTTTTCATTTATCTCTAATGATTTGTGAAGAAACATATGGGTATTTTTAAAATGTGGAAGGAAGCATAAATTTCGAATATGAATACAATACTGAAATAAGAAATTACATATGTATAGTATAAGAATATTTTATGAATTATAATTTATCCAGTTTTAAAATTAATTAAAATTAAATATTTACATTTCAAAATAAAAGTCAAAATTGATTCCTTTTAATAATGATTAAAAATTGCTTAATATTATCAGCAATATTTCAAAATCAATTTGAATACCTTTTGAATTTACCTTTTCGCAAACATTCCCTTAAATACATTTGGAAAGCCAATTACAGTACAAGCTGATAATTCTTCATATATTCTGAATAATACTTTAAAATTCATTTTGGAAGTAATTTAACAATGCAAAAAAATAAAAAATACATATGTATGTATATACCGGTAAGTTAACTAATTTTTGAAATAATCATAAGAAACAATTTTTGATCTAAAAATAGAGAAAGATATCAAATTAATAATTCACACTTTAGCTACAAATTTAAAGAATTCTTTTACTTGTAGTTGAATGTATTTACAGGCTTATATTTCTTTTTTAAACACCACGTATTGATTTAAAAAAACAACATCACATAGAATATACAATACCAATATCAATTATTTTCTATAAAAAACCATAGTCAATAAATATATGTTTTAACGGAACAAAGAGCGTTCGTTTTCACCACAAAAAACACTTCAAAATCCATAAAAAGTAGTCTTTCTCTTCACAAGGGATATAAAAACAATCTTTACGAGTATTTACTTTTGACCCGAAATAGTTTCAAAGGCGAATCAAAATCAATAATGACCATCATTTTCTCCATGTTGCTTTATAATTTCTAAAAGCCATTTAAGCGATCCTTTCAATAAAAAGGTAAAAGAACTCATTTTTCACTGTAACTGTTTGTTTCTACCGAAACGTACGAGTATCTTTTTCTCCTATATTGAATTTCCTTTTCACAGCCTTGGTGAAGTTGTAATGTGGCAGTATTTAATTCGTTTGGAATGTCTCCTTTGCTCTCAATTTTTCAGCGGCGAAAAGTTTTGAGACAATCCATAAGAAAAATTGGATATAATCATTTTTATATTTTTTTTCAAGCACCTGGCTTAGAAGCAAAATATAAAGTGTGATAAGTAAAAAGATTATGTTTCTCGTACTTAATTTTTTAAAATGATTTTTTATAGGATTTAATAATAAAATAATATATCAATTATCTGATGAATGCTTTGTAATCAATTATCACAATAACTCATAATTTGTACAGTTAAGTATTTTTTATAAAACATTAGACATACGTTTACATATAAATGCATTCATGTAACTGAGTTTTAAATCAAATAAGATTTTCTATTCCTTAAATAATGATGGCAAACATCAGAAAAATATTTTTTTCCAAAAAAGTGTACATCTTAAGGTCAAAATTCTTCCGGAATTGGTCAAAAAGTATTTATTAAATTTATTTTCGTTAATTTTTTTTTCCTTATTTTCTTTCAAATTATCGTCCTCAAGCATTTATACACTTGTTCCCCTGTGTGCATAACTGTTCAAAATAACCAGAAAAACGATTATTTTAAAGATACTTAAGACTGTTCCGACGCAATTTCCATCGCTTCTACTGACGGAACGATTATTAAAGCTGTATTTTAAAGCAACACGAAGGTTATTGGAAAACCACTAAAGAAGAGTGAGATAACAAAAAAAATTATTTTATTTCAGATATCGGCCCAAAAAGAAATATCTCTCAGCATTTGGAAACGTTATTTACATTTCAAAAATATTTTATATATGCGTAAATATAAAGTATTTTTATCAGAAGAGACATAAAAGGAAAAATAAATCTAAACATATGAGTTGAAAAAAGGATTACTCATAATCAGGGGGAAACATGGAGAAAAGGGGAGGGCTAGATATTTTATGAAGATTTTCACAGAAAATAAGCTTATATCAACAATAAATATATGGCACAAAATAATTGTATGAGCGCATGATGCTTTCATTGAAGTAAATAATTTCTCAGTAGGATAGTTGAGATAATTTCTAATAAATATTATCAACTAAATAATTTCAACATTAACATACAAAATGTGAGATATTTTATTACAGAATTAATCCCAAAACCTGTTTAAATATACTACAGGGAGTCCAACTAGCAAATATTCAACATTTAAACTCAATTGGTCAAAGTCAAAGTGCGATTTAATTATGTAATCAAAAAGAGTGCATCATAATTGAAAAATAAAGATGGATCAAAATAAGAAATAACACTACAGTGAATGAGTGATGGGGGAAGGTAATGGGGTATGAAACAAACGTGACAATGCTGCGCCTAACAACGTATAACTGTGATCCTGACGTTCAAAAGACTGGACAATATGTAAATGATTGACAAGAACAAGAAAAATTTGTTTAAAAATATAGAAAGAAAGCTATGGTATCTCGGAGGCTCAACTCAAGTGATCTCTAAAGACAGTAAATCTCCAACGGAAAAAAAAATCCTTAGGATTTCTTGGAGTCGTGATGCTCGCACTTGCGTAAAATTAGTAAAGCTTCGAGGGAATAACACTAGAGGTACAAACAATAAATGTAAGAAAATGAAACTTATTTACTTTATTCAATAACATATTAAGTCAAAGAAGCTTACAAAGCGCTTTTACATCATAAATGACAAATAATAGGAACAAACAAACATGGAAAAAAGATCATCGACATTTATACAACATAATCGGAAGACATATAAAAAAACAGAATCAGATGCAAGAAGATAGGAGCCTCATATTTAAAAGAAAATGGTCTATTAACCTAAAATATGAATTTACGAGTAGGATTCAAAAAGCACTTATATTTGAAGTCAGATTAGATCATAAAGGCAAATTATTGTTACCATCGGGCACTTCTATCCATTAAACGGAATCCATTAATTTCATCCATCCATTTATTCATTAGTTAGTTTGGAATTGGTAAACAAATCAAATTTGATTGTAGTCGCGTCGAGTTATCATCATCGATGATAAATGGACTTTTCATTATGCATCGGAAACCAAACAACATTCAAAACATTGGGTTGCTTACAGTGATTGTACTTCAAATAAGACGAAGTTGATCTCATCGGCCCGAGAAATCATAACGAAGAATTTCGAGTAGCGGAAGGCGTCATAATCACAAATAAGAGTAACTGAGACCTATACAATAGTCTAGGGCAGGAATGGCGAACCAATGGCACGCGACACAATATTTTGGGCACGCCACGATCACAAAGTTCACAATGAAGCATATTTCGAAAGAACGCGGTTGATCCAACGCTACGTAGTGTTCGGGTGAGGGCCGGCGGCCAGGAAGCTTGCTCGTTTGTTAATGTAGTTACATCGTGAACTACAATTGCTAATGATGCATAGTTTATTTACGCATACCAGATTAGTCAATTTCGTTGATACAACTGTATTTTAAATTTTATTTGTGTTACATTTACGATTTTTAACTGTTATTTAATATGGCTAGTTCAGTAAAAAATAAAAAAAATTCAAGACAGTAAGTGTATTAGAGAATTTCAAACTTGGTTGACTGAGAAATATGGCATTATTAGTAAACGTGACAAAGCGGTGTGTGTTTTATGTTTTAGAACAGTTGTAAGTAGAACATTGACTGTAAAACGGCATTTTGAAACAAATCACAAATTCGTTAGTCAAATACGCGTACCGGAGCAAAAGGAATTAATTGTAAGTGCAATGAAAGACATAAATAAACTGTAGACGTCTGTGATTAAATATGGTGGCAAAAATTTCATACGAGCGCGGCAAGTTACTCGGCTGCAAATGTTATTGCTGGGCTTAGTAAACCTTTTCAAGAAGGAGAGTTTTTGAAGGAAGCCTGTTTAGCAAGCGCGCCCTCATTTTTTGATGATCTCGATAATAAATATAATTCAGCGCATCAAAGATACTCTTCTCTATCTAGAAACACAATAAAAGAAAGAATCTTAAAACTGGCCAGAAATGTAATAGATCAACACAAAATTGACATTACCTCTGCTCCTTTTTTAACGCTATGTCTTGACGAAAGCACTGGCGTCACTAAATCTGCACCTTTAGCTGTTCTTGCTCGATATTGTGCAGGAAACGTCCCAATTGCGATAACATCGTTGCTAATAACTACAAAGGGCACATATATTTGTACGGCTGTTAAAAACTCACTTGATGAGAAAGAAATTGATTCGAAAAAAATGTTTCAGTAACACTGATGGTGCTCCAAGTATGGTGGACAAAAAATTGGTTTCATAAGTTTATTTCAAACAGATATAGGACATTCAATTCTTGAATTCTCCAGCATCATTCACCAACAAACCTTGTGTGCTGAGATTGGTTTAACATCTCTTGATAATGTAATGGCAGTAGTCACAAAAATAGTCAATCTCATTTCGCCGCAGGCTTTAACAAAGTGAAAGTTTGATGCTTTGTAAAATGAAGTCACCTCTGTGTTTAATGGGTTACTTATGAATAATAATGTTCATTGGTTGAGCCGTGGGAACGTACTTCAAATATTTGTTGATTGCTTAGAAGAAATCAGACTGTTGCTGCAAAATGAGGGGGAAATTTAACAATACCCGCAGATGTTGGATGTTATGTGGCTTTCAAAATTGATATTTTTACAGACATATGACAACGTATCAATGAATTGAACGTGAAGTTTCAAGGCACAAATAAAACAATTATCGTCAGGATAGATCTCATTCGCGCTTTTGACGCTAAACTATATGTTTTCACACACACACACAGGAACGATATTATTACAAGAAACTACAAGTATTTTCAAAACTTGAAAAAAAAATATCAACGATTTAGATATACATGAGAAACCAGGCGAAGAAACAGTCAATGAAGAATTTATTTCTGTAATTGATTCTTTAATCAATGAATTTTCAGCAAAATTTTCTCACAGTTCCGAGAACTATAGGAAATACTCAAGTTTAGTATGTACCCTGATGTGACTTCATTTGATAAACTGAACTTGTCAAATGGGTGGAAATTAAATAATTTGAAATGCAGCTGATTGATTTCCAGTCTAGTTCAATATGATTCAAAAATTTATTGAAACAGAAAGAATGGCAAGCAATTAAGTAAAAATGCGAATAATAAAATTTTGGAAACATAGAATTCGTTACCAGAGCATTTAACTGTTTGATGAAACTGGCTCGTTTTATTTTTACCATATTTTCACTTACCTATGCCTGCGAGACATTTTCAGAGATGAATAACATTAAAGACTGACTTAGAAACCGTTTGGTTGATGATTCCAGTTACTTTTAGCAGAATGCATGCTTAACATCTTACAACCCTAATATAAGTTATTTGTCATCTAATCTGCAACAACAGAAGTCACATTAATGTTACTTTCATTGGAATTACACGTATAACTGAGTAGTTGCAAAATGTATTTTTTGTAGTAAATAAAGAGTTTTGAATCGATAGTATTTAGTATTATTACTTTTCCAATAATCACGAAGACAAAATTATTTGAGGCACGTCTATGGCCACATTAAACCTTTTTTTTAAAAAAAAAATGGCACGTTGATACATAAAGGTTCGCCACCTCTGGTCTAAGGAATCATGATGCTTATTAAGCCCAAACTACGTTCAATACTATAAATACCATCTTTTGGACATTCAAAGGACTTAGTTAATGACCCTTAAAATTTAATTTTTTTTCTCGATATTTTCCGAAGGCTTTATGAACTAAAGGGATTCAAATTAACTGTTAGACTTTTAAAATTATATTACAACGTTTTCCTGAATTTCACTTGGTGTGTGTGTGTGTCATCAAATTTTCGATCGTTAATTTAACCAACTTCCCATCAAGCTAGAGCTTTGAAATTTTGGGAATCCTTCGTACTCGCCTAACAATGCAATATTTAGACGTTTGCGACAAGTTTTAACTCATATTTTGTTTTTAAATAATGCAGTTTAGCCCAATCACTTGGCGCAATTTGAATAATTGCCAAACTTGGCGAATTTTTTTTTTTGGGCTGAATGTTAAGTCCGCTTCGCGGACCAATTTAGCAACATTTGGCAAAATACCGCCAAATAATTCCTGTCTCCAAGAGTGGTTTGACTAAACTGTATTCCAACCATTTAATTTAACGGATTAATTAATTTTAGTTAGTTTTAACGTTGTTATGTATTTCACTTGGTGTGTGTCTGTACGTATGTGTATCAGTGTGTCATCAAATTGTCTATTGTTAATTTAACCAACTTCCCATCAAGCTAGAGCTCTGAAATTTTGGGAACCCTTCTTATTTGCCTAACAATGCAATATTTAGATATTTGCGACCAGTTTTAACTAATATTTTAATATTTTTTTTAATAAACTTTGCCACCATATAAAAACATTGTTTTTAAAAACGTTGGTTTTTATTTCTTATTATTTTTAACTAAAGGTTCAAAGGAATGAGTAGTGATATGCAACTCCGAAAGAACCACACGTGCAGTAAATGTCATGCTTTAATATTGGATACGTGTAAATAACAGCGGAATGGGCCAAGGTAAATTAAAAATTAATTTATTGACGGGGAAAATAATTAATGTTATTGTTAGAATGTTGTAAATAATGATTTTTTAAAATGTGGTTTTAGAGTTAAAAATTTTTGAACTTAGAAAGCCGTTTCAGGAATTCATCATCTATGAACGAAAATATATCGTCTTCGGGAAAAGTCACCAATTTCATAATGAATAATACCCCGGTTGAACTAAATTTCATACGAACTGAAAACTTCAGTATAAAAATAGGATTTCGTTTTGTATATCATTTAATTAAACTGTTAAACATTAAAAGGAATCCACCAAGAAGGAGTTAGACAATAGGGATAAGATTTGGTAGATCTGATAAACATGCACTCAAAAGAAAACACTGATGTAATTTTCGGAATGAAATATTTCTTTTTTTCTTCTATAAATACAGTTTTACAAGCAAAAACATCAATATCTGAGTTGGTGCTCATCAGAGTTAACGTATATCTAATGGATGGAGATCCGATGATTTCTCTGGTCCCATGGAAATATTGGTGAAGAACAAAGATAAACGTTAGGAAGATGAAATATTTGTGGTCCAGTATTGAAATGACATATTGAAATGTTAGCCAAGGTCCGAGAAAAGAAGAGGAACACAGAGTAGAATTTCGTTCTAAAATTTAACTAGAATTTAACAGAGTAGAATTTCTTTGAAATACCACCGTGGTTTAAGAGTACCTCTGAAGACCATTGAATGAATCCGGTTATCAAATGTAATGGTTTAACGTATTATGATTCAGAGTTGTTGGGATGTGAGGGGGATGAGCACCAGATGAGTATCCTACTGCTTTCCCGGATGTTTCCACACGCTCCTTTGATGAGCATCGGAGCTTACTTTGAAGCGCCAAAAACAATTCTACACTCGTACCGGAGATTTCACGTTCAATGCTTCCGGAATCACTATAAATGTCACTAGGATGTTAAAAGACAGGGAACTCCACTACAATGTTAAGGGACAGGTGACTCAATGTCCTCCATGTCTTAAGCCCATTTGCTGAGTTTCCTATGGATGGTCTTTTTAAGCAATGTTGTCTTGATCATACATAAAATATTTGATGAAGACTTATCAGGTAAAGACTTACCAGGGACACGATCACTTTGTTCTCGCATGCTTTAATCAATCTTGGTCTAAAGCTATTTTCTTGACAATCTATATTGCCAAGCTTCACTTACTTCTTCCAACACAATTTAACTGTTGTTTAGAATAAGCCTAAATGTATGAGGATCCTGCCATTTGTCAACCCTGTTTTCTTTAGTTCAATTATAAGTCCTCTTTCATATTGTGACTCCTGCTGATACTGATAGGGAATCCATTTTCGAGGCAATGATATAACTTCGTTGTTTCAAAAGAACCACATTCGCGTTTGAGTTATGGATTAATATTAGAATGTCCTGCGTTATGTACACCATCCAGCATTTTCGTTACAATACACTGGGGCTCCAGTTATCCAGTCATTGTTTGCAAAAAACTAACCCATTTGCATATTCTGCCGTAAGAAAAGTGCACACCAATCTCCCACCATTGCAATTCATTTTTTCTACGTGCATTGCTTCTTATGATATGAATGCATTTCGATTTATTTTTGATATTTTATCAGATTGAAATTAGCGAATGGTTATCGGTGTTAATATATTTTTTTTTATTTTATTAGTTACTTCCAAACAGAAAAGGAGAAAAAAAATGCAGAAATTTCTTTGTTAGGATAGAATTAAAACGTTAAAGGGGCAAATTTTGTGAATGGAATTCCGATAGAAGAGGCACACGAAGCAATATATCTCTTACATATGCTAGAACAATTCGTATACACATCACGTTATATATATATATATATATATATATATATATATATATATATCTGAAGGATTAAGATAAATGGACTTATATTGAAGATTTATCGGTTGTCAAAATTCAAATATGGTTAATTATTTTAAGAGATGAATTGGTGGTATACGGAGAATAACATGAGCAACATGCTTAAGAAAGGTTTTATAAGCTTTAAATATTTTTTCAGTATAATTTATTTTTGTGGAATTACGTTTTTGAGTATTGCTTAGTATGAGTGGTTTACTCCGCAACTCCACCCCTTAAACAAGCAGAAAGAGTGTGAAATATAAGATTTTCAAAAAATTTATTATTACCTAAAAAAAAAATTAATTCTTGCAATACTATTAAAATGGATAAACATGTAATATATTTTCCTTCAAGTAATGCATCAGAATATTAGAACATATCGTTGATCGTTATTCCAAATTATTTCAATTGTTTAAAAAATCTGATAATATTATCGTTAATTTTAAAAAATAGGAATTCTGTAACGATTGTTCCACATTGTGTCCTCCGGTAATAGTTCAAAGAACATAGTTAGACAAGTGGATGTTGTTTTCTATAATTGAGAATTTTAGTTTTAATTTGGATACATGATTAAATTTTAAATTATTAATCTCTTTCTTATTAATTTTCAGCATATTTCTGGTTGAGCCTACAACAACCGAAATAATAATAGAATATTTAACGCAGCTTGCATTGAAACCTGTTGCCATTCTTGAAAAACATAAAAGAAAATATTTATGTTAAAGCAATTATAAGTTATTTTCTTTTAATTTGATAAATAATTATTAATAAATACTTCAAAATTTAAAGGTACGTACAAATGCAAGAATATTTGAAAAATATCGACCAACTAATGTTATAAAAACATCCTTAATTTCAATGTAATGTAACAGCCATGTGGAAGGAATTTTTAAATTTATTTATTTTAGTTATTAAGCTGTGGATTCCAATAAATACTGGAATTTTCATGAAAACCATATTGGCATTTGTATACAATATTAATGTTTGAAGCCAGATATTTTTTCTATTGAAAAATACTTTATCTAAAATGTTTCCCAAAAGTAGAAAGAAAGCATATTAACTTATACGAAGGGAGTTTAGTTTATAGGCAAGCAATATTTACATGATTTTTGTATAACTTTTTATTTGGCATTATCCATGTTAGTTGGAAATTGAGAAAATTTGATCCAAAGGTGTAAAGTTTTAAAAATGACATTCGAATACTTAGAGATGATAGTCTTCCTTATTGTACAGTCGATGAGGTCATCACCAAGAGGAATATTGACGGCAGATCTCGTTCGTTTGAATCTAGGTCAAGTGAAGAAGCCAGCACCTGAGTTATCTGCCTTCAAATATCCACACCTTAACAGCAATAACAGGATAAGTGACAACCTTCATAGATTTAAAATGCATTATCCGTTATAATATAACTTTAGAAGAATTAAGATTCAAACTCATGTATCAAAGGGATAAAGCTGCAATTGGAGTTCTGAAATTATTGTGTTTGTAATGAGACTTAAAATGGCTGTGAAGCCAAATAATGAATTCCGTTAAAAGATATTTTCCTCATTCATAGCACTTGAAACTCATTGCTGATCTCTGTTTGAAAATAAATACAGTTATGAGTCTTCAAGTAAGACAGTGGAACCAAAACTTAGGAAATTTATTTCAAGAAAGTTGAACAAATGTCGTTGTAAAATTGTGTGATATTTAAGAAAACTTCAATAAATTGTTCCAATGAAATACCTTTATGATACTTTGTTTTTATTAAATAAGAATCAATGGTTTTGGTAAATTTAAAAGGATTTATTTTCATATATATTTAGTCATAAAGTTTTCTGGTTATTATTAATTACTTTTTTAGCCTTAAAAACTTTATCAGTAGACATCGATATTTTACAATTAGAACCTTGTAATCAATGATATATCTGAAAGGTTTGCTTATTTTAACATCTCAACATGTTTAAGAATAATTCAAAAATATTATTTCAAAGAATAAGTTTCTATTCTCATAACTCTGAATAAATATAACAATTTCTCCATTCCTGTAAAATATCTTTGATCTTATATATTTATTAAAGCTAAATGAATTTCACCAAGAGCGTTAACGAACTTAAATGTTTCATGAAAGAAACATTTATGCCCTCCTGAGAGTTCGTAAATATAATTGAATATCCAAGTTTCTCTCTATACAGACGGATAGTTAGATTTCCAATTAATATGGGTTACATATTTAATGCTAATGAATCTTTCATAAACATGAGGAATAAGGTAATTCGATGTAAGAGTTAAATTATAGAATGATAACAAAAGCCTAAATAGCATAATTCAGTTATGCATGAATGATTTAAATTGAATGATATGATTGCTAATGAATATATGTCTGCGACATAAAATTATTTATTTATTGCTAACAGTAAGAGAATTCAATTCCTCTTAAAATATAATGATGTAAATAAGTCAATAAGTCATATGATTGTCAATGGGCTTTTTGTAAGCGTTATGCCTAAATTCTGAGATTCCAATGGAAAATGTTAACACCCACACCTATTTCCACTTACGTACACACAAAATAATTAACATACGTAAATGATTACAAAAATATTTATGTCCTTCCATTTGAAATATAAACATAATCTGTTTATTTATAAACAGCCTTTGATTCAAATATTCTTTCATTTATATATGATTATTTTTATTTTGAATGTATTGCCGAAATAATTTAATATTAATCCGCATTGAGTATTTTAAAATAACTTTTATTGTTTATTAAATATTATATATGTTCATCCTTTTCGGTACGTTTTGATAATGATCTAAATTCATGTATAAAAGCATTGAGAGTTTTTGTGTGGTTTGTATTTTTTTAATTCTGTATCAATACAATGTAAAATGCATTTATTTCAAAAAATATCAATTTTTCGCAATAAGCTACATAATATATATTTAATCAAATACTTAAAATATTATTCAAGATAAATATATTTATTTTTTGAAGTTTCAATGTTTTTCAAATATTAAATTATGTTTGTATCTAACAATTCTATATCAATAAATTAATTACTATACAGTTCCTAACCTCACAAAAGAATTTACTTTTATACTGTAAAAGAAAATCATTAAGCCTTTCATTTGTACATTATATAAGTCTTTCTATTATCTGTTATATTAACATATATTGTTTGCAAAACACATGCATCGAAGCAAAATGAATAAAATTACTAATTAAGCAACGGGACGCTTTTGTTTATTCACTCCCCAATGGAATTTTTCGGTATATTTCCTCCTACTAAATTACTTTCAATAAATTGTATACAATACCGCAATCCAGCAATAATTTCACGACATTACTTGGAATTTGTCCCAATCTCTAGTGAATAGAATCCCATATATTCTGTTTGCATTTGTAGCATTTTAGCAAATGCATTTTAGGCTAAGATATTTCACTATTTATGTGGGCCTGTAATGGGACAAGAATCTAGAATCACTTTTCATACAATACAAATTTTCCTTTTACTTTGACTGAAATTTCTTCCACTTTTTCGAAGGGGGAGGGTATTAGAAAAGCAAAAATTATTTAGTTGCATATCTTAATATGACTGAGTTTCATTGTTCAGCAAAATAAATAAATATTATTTTCTTAACTCCCAGAAAGACATTTGTATTCAAATAAAATTACACTAATTAAACTATGCATGGTACATTTATTTTGTACGATAATATATATATGTTCAAACCAAAATAATAAAAATAATAAAATAGCATTTGTGTGATTTCTAGAAACAAATTCTATAAGGATTTATTTAACTCTTCATTGTGCTCAATATTTACATTTCAAAGTGCATCACTAATTTCATGAATGATATTTTGTTACGAATTTATAAAGAACAAAAGTCTTAAAGTTAATGTTACGTAAAAGTCTTGATATTTAATTTAAGAAAAAATATACTCAGAAAAACAATTCTTTATTGAACTGCAATGTTTCTAGAAGCCATTTCGAATCGTTTGTACAGCTTTGATTGCCTTCAAATGATTTTTTTTAAAAGTCTTCTACAAATGAATAGAAATATGAATATGAAAGTTTCTACAAATGTGTGTGAATGGAAATATTAAACATTTCATTTTTTAATGAAATTTCAAAGACAAAAAAAATAACCAAATGTTAGTTTTTTTTTTTTTAATAATTGACGAAATCTGAAAAAACATCAGAGTTATAATAACTTTAACCCATAACATGACAGTTGAAATTTAGACATAATAAGGGATCCACTGTCTTTGATATCAAACTTTGTTATAACATTTAACACCTTGTATTAATTTATTTATCATTAAAATATCACCCATTTATTTCACTTAGATGTTCATAGAACTTAAAACGAAATATGGGTTTACATATTCAAGTGAAATTAAACTTACCCGAGAAATTTTTGAACGAGACTTATATTTCACGATGGAAATCAAATGATGCAGCAAATTTAATAAAAATAAGAATAAGAATGAATTTGTCATGTATTAATTTCAACAAGAGAAAATTAAATATCACACAATAGAGAAAAATTCAACAGTAACTGAACTCTCAGTATGTCAAGGATTTCTCAGAAGCAAATAAGTTAGTCCTCGTCTTTTATAGCGCATTCATTGCATAACTTTTGCGTGCATTCCAAACAAACAAAGTTTTGGCAAGTTAAACAAAAATTTGATTTTTTTTTCTGTTCATTATTGAAGAGTTCAAGCTATATATTTTCCTTGATTTTAATTTTGTTTTTTCTTGTGTACAGTTCCACTCTCTGAGACTCTGCTTCTTTTCTTAAAGTGCATTTTATTTCAGTAGCAATTCTCCATTTATATTTGGATTTTAACTCTTATATATAGCAATGATAGATTAAATTTGACTATTTGACAAATATGAGTACAAGTTTAACAAAAAAGAGTAGTTTCTCTAAATTTTTTCGATTGGAATCATTGTAAATTTTTAAGGTCTTATTCCAAGAGGTTTTATTGTGTTGTTATTTGGAGCTATAACATATCCATTATGTTCAATGAACGATTTAATTTTTCTTATAGTAGTATTTCAAGAAATCACTTGCTGTTTCTATCTCAGAGAAATCATTGACATCTGAAAAAATTTCCTAATTTATAGAGTGTAGACATTCACAGACAAAATCTTCCTCACTGTCTTCTTCTCCACATTACAACAATGAAAAGGAGGTGAGGTCTCACAGGCCACTCTTCAAAAATACAATGAAATTTTAAACGGATGCACTTGCCAAAACATAGCGATAATAAAGAAAGAATTTCAAGATCTTAAAATAGGAAGCTAGAAGAAGAATCCATACTATTGGACTAAGAATGTAACAGGCGAGATGGGAAAACATGTTGAGAGGTCTGTGAGTCAATAAGTGCCATGTTACGAGTTACAATGAATAAGACATTCATTATCTGCTTTATTTGAATTTTTAACATGTGTTAGAAAAATGTATAACATTAGAACAAACACAATTATAAATATTGTTATATAATTAAAGAAGCATTTGTATATATTTAAAATTTAAATCCAATTATTATTCTTTTTCCAGTAACATTATGGTAGAAATTACTAATAGTTACACACATATCACTTAAAAAGATAAGAATAACATAAATTCGAATGGAAGCTTGAAAATTGCATTGAGAATGAAGCAGTAAAATCCTCATTATTGAAACTGTGGTTTCCTGTAATAAAAGTACAATCTCAAATCATTTATTGCATCAGTGAATGATATTTTTCAGTCTAATGCAATAATGCATGTCAATATTTTCCGATCTTACACAAATACGCTTAGTTATTAAAATTATTTAAATTGTCATACCTAAAGGATGAGAATGAACTTTTAAATCAAAATATAACTCTTAGATTCAATTTGAAAACTTTCAAAATTATAAATTGAATTGCAGAAACTTATTTTATTAAAAATCATTTTTAAAAAAGACTGAGAAATATGGTACTAACTGTAAAAAAAAAACACAAAAAGAAGAAAACATGGTGCATGTATTCAATTATTTCTCTTAAATTTAATTTCATTTCCTAATTTATCATTTTACTTTCAAATTAATAGTAAGTGTTTTGTGTTTATTTCCTAGTACAAATCATTTTAACCTTCTAATGTATGTGATCACGAGCTATAATTTGTTTAGATCTGGTTTTATTCTATTTCACATTTGTAGAGAGATTACCCTCTAAGCTTTCTGTCTGCAGCTGAAATACCTAAAGATCCCACTTACTCATTTCACATGATCTGAAGAAATACTTGCGTACAAATGCCAAGTAGGGAAAATTTCGCTTCTTTCCCTTTAGCCACGATGGCGAAACTACGCTTCCTCAAATTAACATTACGTAACGCATAGAATCGGGTGGATGTTATAACCTTTTTCTATTTTAAAACAAACTTCTAATTTATCTATTAACTTCTAATAAGAGTCTTCATTGTGCTCGAAAGAATGAAAACGTTTTTAAAATTAGCAATAATTATTTTTACTGTGAAATTCATCAATACATCGAATACATATATATATCCTAGCTTGAACAAAGCCATATTAACAACAATATTTTTTTTTATTTACCGATTGAATTAATTATCCATACTAACGTAATGGTTTATATATAATTTGGAAAGTTATATATAAACCATTAATTACCAAAAGTAATAGTGAGCAAACATTTAACTCGAAATGCTTCTTTGTTAACTTTGAAAGTTTAAATAAGTATTTATTAATATTTCAGATACAAGAATTTTTTCATTCATTAAAATATCAAACATAGATTTAAAAACTTTGATATCTGTAATATTTTTTTTTTATCTTTTATATCCATTTATTTTTTATATTATTGAAAAGAGGTTGCTCATATCTAAAATAATGCTTGTTGAAAAAGCAGCTGTGAAGTTGTAGCTATTGGATATAAAAAAGAATCAGACGTCGTAAATACAGAAAAATCAACATCTATAATTAAATCATGGAAACTCGTTCCAGACCCAAAATATTCCTTCTTAAAGAAAGTTCTTACATACTATCCTCATTTTTTTTGGATAATATATTCGTAATAATACATGGCTCTCATGCATCATGTAACAAATGGTTTTTAATTTAAAATAGTCTGTCTTGGATGCTCTGAATCTACTCTTGAAAGAAACGTAAATAGTTTTGAAACGTTTAAAAATCAGAAGTGTGAATCCCAAACTCAGGGAAAATGTCATTTTCCTCCTGTTTATGGTGGCCCTCTTTGCCTCCTGGTGGATCACTTATATACGGAATTTACCACATTTCACTTGTTTATTTCCGCACACATTCACACTGACTTGCCCTACTTGCTGGATACAGAAACAATTAAATTTAATTTTATCTATGCTTTATGTATACGAATTATTTCAACGATTGTAACACCACTGTCATACCCTCCAGGTATGTATAAATATGTAATTGTTATTTTAAACTTATTAATTCAGTAAATTTAAAGGGTGTAGCAAAGGAGACCGTTCGAGTCCTTGTCCTTGCTGCTGCTGCTGCATTTAACACAGACACATACTAAACCATCTGATATTTCTTTAATAACACACCATTGAACTATGTACAACGAGCTCCGAGCGAGCATCAAGTTACAGAGCAAAAGTCGTGAAGAGAGAGAGAGTCAGTTCTCAGAAGAGAAGGAGCGCGCTCACCAGGGTTGCTGCCTTTGGCGATGAACGCCTCGCAGCGCCTGTAGAATCTGTTTGGCGGTCTCCACAATCGGTGATTGATCTGCCTGTTGGCGAACTGCCGCATCCTTGATTAAAAAAAAAAATTCTATTCTCTTATTGGAGGCACTTCTGTCATTATACGATAACTTCTTTTGGCCTTGTTAATTAACCTAAAATGTGAAAACCTCAAACGTATTATTTCATGCTCGGTTGATCAAGTCCTCTCTCGGAAGCTACTAACAGAAAAGATGTTCCGGACAGACCTCTTCTCAAATTTGAGGCACCTCGAATGACCGTTTAGAAATCGTGATATTGCAGCTGCTGGGTACGATCACCCTCAAAAACAGAAGATCCAATCAGCTGCAAGCCACAATACCAGTCATGTGTCTCAGAAAAATGCCGAGAGAGGTCCATATTAGATTTAATTCTTAAGAAAATCTCTATGAAATTAAAGGTGATGGAAGTAAAAATCATTGAAGTAACCTTCTTAACTAAGGTATCAATCATTTTACATGTGAATACAAGTATAAACCTAATTTTAACCCCGCCCTTTCCTTATTTTTTGTATGAAAAGAGTGCATTATACTTTGGAGAGTACGATGTATACATATATATATATATATATATATATATATATATATATATATATATATA
>BMAW01123167.1:15043-34030 GCA_019974015.1 Nephila pilipes | reverse complement strand
ATATATATATATATATATATATATATATATATATATATATATATATAGCTATCCTTAGCTATTCTGCTCGCTTCTTTTTCCCTACTGTCAGTCATTGTTTGGATTTCGAGGCTTTAATAGCACTCTGCAAATCTACTTTTTTTTATTTTAGAGATATGTGTGACCATCCCGGAACGTTTCGGTTATATCTGTTTCTCTTTGATCCTATAAAATGTATTTACTGTTTTAGACTTAAACATTATGATTTGATGTAATTTTTGTTTTTCTTGGCCTTTAGGTATAAAATAGGAACACTGTATTTATCATATATGAGCGACTGTTTCTGATATTTAATTTATATACCCCTCTATTTTTTAGTAAAGGAGTGCAAGATCAAAATATTCAATATGAAGGATCCTAATGACCTTGAGATTATAAGAAACGTGCCTTTTTGGGACAGTGATGAGGAGGAGGACATAGTTTTAGATGAAATTGATATAGATGAAGAAGAGTACATTTGAGAAAGAGATGATGATTCGGAGTCAGAATCAGTGCAACATGCAATCCAGAAGATGAAAATAATTAGGACAAATCTACAGATGCTTACATAGCCCACTTTATGAAAAACATAAAATCCATCGATGTAATATAAAAATCCTTTCAAGGCTACTAAACGTGCACCTTACAATAAATTGTATTCACTTCCCTGCACATATCGGGCTCGCAAGAAATTTAACAGTTGTTTTTGATTTACGGAAATGTCTCATTACTGATCGCAAAGCCGAAGGCTTACTTGAAGACACTTATAAGCATATTTGTTCCGTGAATCCTAATTATTCTCGATCAAGGGATGCCAGAGATACAAATGGAGCAGAAATAGAAGCTCTCTTGGTCTTGCTTTATTTGACTGTTTATTATGGGAAAAGAGTTAACCTTGAAAACTTGTGGACAATGAAAGTATTGTAATATCTATGAAACAGGTTTTTCTTCTTTTTTTTTATCTAAATTGAATTCATTTTTTTATACTTTATATAATTTTTATACTTTTATAGAAGTAATGTAAATATTTCAATCAAAATATCACCAATTTCATTAATTTTATTTTCGTGCAATTTTAATATTATTTGGTCAATTTTAACTTTTGGCTTATATGTTTTCAGTTTTACATTGTTTTCTTATATTCTTAAATATATTTCTTTAAATTGAATTGTACTAATTAATCCTTATCTAATTACAAACAACTTTTTTTCATTAACACTCTTCATTATAAGAAGCGTATCTAAGAAATACGCGCGACCTTTCACGATAATACAGAGGGCGTGTCTCCTGGAAGGATAAAAAGTTTTTCTTTTTTAATTATATACTTTTGATTATAGACGCGAGTACTTTAGTTAACAATATACTCTGAATTTATTAAAACCTTTGTTACAGTTCCGCCTTGAATTTTCGAGTCATAGTGTTAAGAAGCGTCGTTTTAAAATATAAAGCATAATTTTTCACAGGTCTTAAATATTTTTAACACATAAAGGAATTACTTATTCTCAATTTCTCTCTCAATTGAGGCCACTGTAGCCTAGTGACCGTGGTCGTGGACCATGGTCGATAGTTTTCTTTAAGTTACGGGTTTGATCCTTGATGCCACTAAAGACCAGTGGTGTGTCCGGAGCTGATGCCGTAAAATGTTAAATATGCCCGGGTTCAAAATCTACCCATAGGCGTGGTGTACAAGTTAGGAGAAGGGTATGCTGGCTCAGGTTTCGTCCTCGTCTCTTGACTGAGGTTGATAATAACAATGTCTGTCGCTAATAGCCATTGTGATAAATCTAGTGCGACATTAATAGTACCAAACCAATCAATTTACACAACGTTAAAAAATCGTTCCTGCGTAACCTTATATGAAAGGACAAACTCGTTTGTGCAGAATGGGGACTGTGAAGTATGTATTATCATTCTGTAGACTACATAGATGAAAAAAAAGTTCGAATTGTAATTATATGAGCCTTGCTTACTCTCAAAAGGAAGGAGAAAAGAGTAAAAATTTAATTTATAATATTAGAGATATTATTTCCTAAATATCGGAAACAAATATTTTAATAAGAATTCTGGTTATCTATATTCAGTTTATTTGATTGTAAATTTAAGTAAGGTAGTAAAATGAATCTACTTTTAGTTTCTAGAGAAGGTTTACTGCAGAAACATTTATTTTAAAAAAAAGGAACAAAGAGTATATTTGTCAATTAGGCTCTCGAAGTGAAATAAATTAACTCACCTGACTGTAAAGTAATGGATTTAATATATATCATAGCGGAATAAGTAAATTATGAAGAACACTTTGTAAAAGGCTTAGGGGATACATCATTTTCGTTGAAGAACATGCAATGAGGGAAAATTTTAAAAAAGAGAAATCTAAGAAAAATTTGATTAGAAGAAACCACGTATTAAAAAAAAAAAAATTAAGAGTTTGAAACGAATTCCAAGATTAAAGTACGACTGATACACGAAAAATACTTAATTTAATGCAAACATAATAAATGGAAGATGGAGACATAACATTTTTAAAAATAATTTTAAAAGGAAAGCACGTGTGATTTTGTTAAGTGAAGGACAATGTATGTCCAATTAAGTGTATAGCCTTCTATTATTAGCACTATTGATCACTAAATCTAGAAGAAAAATACCGTGTTGTTAACCATATTAAGAAGTTCCTACTTAAGAGGTTCAAATTAAGTCCCGAATCTTTCCGTCAAAAATTCTTAAATTATTATCGTGCATCACAAAGCACTTGAAAGGATTTTGCTTCTTATTTCAGTGAATGGCTAAAAGGTTTGGAACAGAATGGTTTTGAAACGCTTAAAAATCTAATTATAACAGAATAAGTATAGAAAAGAAATTTTTCAACGGCTGCGAAACAATTTATTGATTAATGATACAGTTTGTTGCTCCGAAGGAATCAGGTTATAAATTAGAAATTTTTTGAGTTAATATGTGGTATTTAACAAAAGTGTTTATCTCTCTTATAAACAGTAAGAAAAAGTCAAAATGAATTCGGAAACACATTTAATCAGAAAGTTATACAAAAGTCAGATTATTAGTACAATTTCATTAGGCAAGTAAATACATTTCCTTAAGGTTATAGAAATTATTTACTTGTTCGAATCAAAAGAAAGGTTTCATTTTGAAAGTAAAAAAAATAATTAAAATGTATCACAGTTGTTAAAAATTTGGGGAACATCCCGCGTATGTGATTGTTATTAACAGAAAATTATTACAACTTTTTTTCTTATAAATTCAGTACAGATGGTCATACGAGAAGTAATTGGTGATATTAAATTAGAATAGATTGACATTGAATCATCAAAAATAATTTACCCAACCATCAGCGGTTTTAAAAGAAATACTCATAGACAACTGTTAGAGTGTGATTGATAAATTTAGTTATAATACTTGTTTGAAATATTCTGTAGTTGTGAAATTAATTTTGATATCTTAAATAGATAATCAAAAATATTTAGAACAGTAAATTTTATCAGTACATTTGTGTTAAAATTCACTAAATTGGAAATAACTTTGAAAACTGAGGTTGAAACTACTGCACATGTGTTTATAGTGAATGATGCGATGTAATATTAGAAATTTTCATATCATTTTATATAATTTAAAATTTTCGATGAAAACAAAAATATTGTGAAAGTGCTGAACTAGCTGATTAGCTTAACATATGGTATTTTGATGAAATTCTATTCATGAAACTGGAAAAAGAAATGAAAGATAATCGTGTTGATATAAAAATTAATAATTTAATTGAGTTAAAGAGTATCGCGCAATCAGTACTTGGATTCTGACGCATATAATGGATTGATTTTTTTTTTTAAAATGTAAACAGAAATTTTAAATTGATTTTAAAAGTGATTAACAGTTAAGTGGCACTATCATAAATACAAGGAAAAAAACTACTAATGTCATTCTTTAAAATATTTAATGAGCTGTAGTAGTGTTAGCATACTAGGTGAGCGAGAATTGAAGTAAACAGGATAATTTCCCTTTTGAGAGAAATAACACGTCTTCACTCGTTTAAATATTAACCAAATAATAAATCTAAGATCCTCAAATTATTTTCAAGCTTAAATACAATTATTTAAATAATTACACCAAAACAGTTCAAGAATATAATCAGTTATATTGCCAAGCCTTGTTTATTATTTCTCAAAAAAGAAAAACGATTTTTTTTTTCATTGTCTCTCACCTGGGATACTAAAAACACCTACAAATATCAAAAATTATTCTTATCTTGATTCTTGGACATGAATGTGAGTTAATCCATAATGAATGTGACTTCAACCAGGGGGGGTTGTGTCCTAATTACTTCTAGATTAACAGACACGAAAATTACTCCCACACACTAACTATTCAAAGCCTTCCCACTTTGGCGAACTTGAAACTACCACAATCTTCTATGAAACTATAAATCTTTATTTTAAGTACCAGATTTAAAAAAAAATGTAACAACAAAATTAATGAGTGAAATATTTCAAATAGAAGAGATATGTCACTTAATAAAATAAATTTTATTGAGTCAGTACCTGATGTTGTGTAGAATATGATTTTTAATTTGTTAAAATAATTTTAGTTTAGGCAGCTCGCATGTAACTGAAATAGAAATATAATAGATTGGGGGAATTAAACTGGAATGTGCAAGTCCTTATCTAAAACTAATTTTTGTTATAAATATTAGTTTTATAATTAAAAATTTGCAAATATTATGCAATAATTTCTGAGACTGGATGGCCATATTTGTATCCTATGTTATTGGTTGAGAAGAAAACTGAACAATAATTATTAATTGAATCAAAGAAATGTGAATTCAAAGACTCACAAGGGAAAATATCCATTGCATGTAACTGGCGATATTTTAGAATGTCTGGGTGAAAGCAAATGATTTTACAAGCGAATTCTTGCGCATAGATACTTATAGATTCTGGTAACTCATGAACTAAATTATAAACAACGTTCCTTACCCCGGAAAAAAAATACATCCAGAAGATGATTTTAAATTAGTCAAAGCCTTTCCTGATGTTTTGACTCACCTGAGTATCAATATCTGATATAACATGTTTTAGATCATTACGCAAGGCAACAAATTTTAACCTTTTTCTAGCTCAATAGTTATTTTTACTATTTCTTACTAATTATAATATGTTGAATACCAAATTGGAATCTAAAAACCATAATATCTACTTCATTCTTGTGAAAGGGGCCAATCAAAGGACAGAAATATCATTTTTTTTCAAAAAGGGACGCTAAAGAATTGATAACTGTATTACAAAATATAATGATGTTGAATAAATGGTATTAGTATTTCGAACTTTATTAGAAGAATAAGCATTTTTCTATGTGTAATTTACAGTCATGCATTTTGAGAATTTGACAAAGTTCTGCGTTACATGTGGTAGAATAATAGTGAAAAAACTGATTATCTGTCACTAATAAAATCACAACTAGGAATTTCTAAGACATTTTTACATACAGCACTATTACTTCCTTCTCTTATATGGCGTTTCCACATTTCATAGAAACTTTCAATTACATCAGTTTTCTAGCTCTCTTGATATCCCAATTCCATTGCGTGAATAATTTGGTGAACTCTAAGTGTTCTGGAAAATAATAAAATAGGTAGAAATGGGAAATAATAGCATGTTGAATGACATCCGTCATTCTAGTATCTGGGAATTGTGTAGGAGATCATTTACTAATTCTTGATTGTTTTCAATCTTGGTATTGCGCAGAAACCTCATGAACCACTGTAGCAACTGCCGTGCAGTCAGTCATGTCTAAGGTTTTTAATATTTTCTTTAAACTGGCCTCTTTCAAGAGTTCTTAATCCATGTGGGGTAACGAATGTTCTCTCTTTTTGAATATCATCACTCATATTTGGAAAATGATTTAGATATTATGCAAATAAATTTTCATTTTTGTCCTTAAAGTGCACGATATTTTTACATGGATTCTTCTTTACATGTAAATTAGAAATAAAAACCTGTTTTTGTTTCGTAAAAGAAAGCATAAAATATTATATTGCTTCAGCACGTAATTGTCTGTAAGAGATTAGTCTTTAGCTGTATAGTATTTGACAGTTTTTCTGTCCTGTAGACACTGAAAACAGTATTTTGTAAATCCACTCAGAAATTCAAGAATGAAGCCTTTCATTTTCAAATCTCAACGCATTTACAGATTAATGTGTTTCCTTTATTAAAACGAGTATGTTTTACTCAGTACCTGAGTTTAATACCTTTATTATTAACCTCAGTACCTTTTTTAAAAAAATACCTGAGTTTACTCAGGTATTTTTCTTTTATTTCTGCAGAATGTGCCACAGGTACTGCTGTTTTACTATTCCCATTGAGTATAGTTTAGTTTAGTTTAGTTTTTATTAACGTCGCACTAGAAGCAACACGAGGGGTTTTGGCGACGGACCTCGTAATTTTGAACCACGATCAAGTGACGAGGACGACACCTGAGCTGGCAACCACCTCTCCTAACATTCACACCACGCCTACGGGAGGACGTTAGGCTCCGACAGATTTAACGTGCATCAGCCCCGGCTACACGGCGGGTCTTTGGTGGCCAAGGATCGAACCCGCAACTCAACGAAAACCACCGGCCTCTAGTCCACGACCTTGACCACTAGGCTACCGCGGCCCCTCCCATTGAGTAACAACACTACCTTATGGATTGTCTTAGATGATTCTATGAACAGTCATCATATATGATGGTTTAATCGAAACCAAGCTTTATGACATCAATAAATATGCGCAGCCACATGGAATTTCGTATTGTAAATTTCCTTTGTGATTGGTGCCATTTTCCTCTTGTGGTTGGAGCCAATAATTTCAACATCTGTAAATCAGACCCTAATACTTCCGATTGATATTTGGTAAAATTCAGATTTCTAATAAAGCCGTTTAATTCTTTTTGCTGAATTAAGTGCGCTGTTGTCTTAGAAATAAAATTTTGAATAAGTGATGTTGATGGTTTGTACTTTTGTCGTATTTCATCTGTAATTGGTAACTCTTACCATGAAGAAAACATAAACAACTCACGATAGTTTGGTAAGGGATATCTTGCAGATAGAACATTATAGAACTGTTATATGGTTTGTTTACAGTAAATTTCAATGATTTTAGTAAGAAACTCGTACAGTCTCGCCAGAATACAAAAAATTACCCACTACCGACAACGATTCTTGTTCTATGAAGTAAACCAGAATAACGCTTTGTGAAATATATATATGGGAATATCCATGTTTTACTTTCGTTACTGTAAAAATCATAAGCCTGTTTGAACTTGGTTATTAGCTGTCATTAAGTAATAAAAAATTTTCGTTGAATCAATATTTGATTGGCGGTATCTGTACAGGAAAACAAAAAAATAGTAAACACGCTGGCAGAATCATCAATAGCTAATTCTACCCCCTTCACAAAGTCACTTTAATTAACTGAATATAATGCAATAATCACATATACAAAATTTTCGATTGTCAGTCTCATTTAAACGTACTTTTAAGAAAATGGTCGTGATAAGCCTCTTCTGTGCGAGTGCACTACTTGAAAAATATTCTCAATATTACTCTCTAATGTTTAACATAAACAATTATAACAAACTAAAAAGCAACTTCATACACTTAAGAAAGAGGATTGAAGAAAAACTTATTTTTATTAAGATCAAATATTTGCTTTTTTTAAATATTATGATAATTTGAAATATGTTTCAATTTATAAATTAATTGGAGAGGAATAATTAAATTTTGAGTTCGTAATAGTTAGCAACTCACAAAAATGTACTGCTGTAAAAATGTACGCATATTCTTAATCATATGCGCAAACCTTTGCTACATTGTGTTAGTAAATACAAAAAGGTTGTTTATTTGGATGAAATTATAGACTCAGTAAGAGTTTAGAAAATGATAGTTATATTAAACTGATAGGAGTATTTTAAAACAAATTCATACAAGAATCTGTATTAGTTCGTTACATCCTTCGGCGAATGCTATATATTATTATAATGAAGAGCAAATCGAGTAAACTAGAATTAATGATAATAGTACGAATTTTATATCAACTAAAATAATGTTTGCTTGGAATAAATTAACTACAGTCGCTAATTGCCTAGATCTCCTTGACATGAGTTCCAAAAAAAAAAAAAACAATGTATCAAAAATCATGGCACTAGAAAAACCTCTATCACTCATATCAGTTATAAGTTTCTGTAACTGAGATAATAATCCGTGACAGAGGTTTATGTTTGACTTACTATGAAAAATTCTTATATGGTCATTACACGGACTGGAAAAGATGATGACCTATTTCGAGACATTAAGTAGAAAATTGTGCAACTTGTTTAAAATACTTAAACACGCATCTTATCGACAGGAAATAGAAAATTTTAAATACTAAGTAGAAGTGTAATTTTTAATTATTCAACAATCTGATCCTAACCAAAGGAAATTAATTTATATCTCTTCAAGGGAAAATGATCTTCACTAGAGGAAAAAGCACTTCTAAATATTTACGCTTTGAAGCAAAACATATTTTATTGAAAATGTCCAGGTACCAGTAATGAGAAACTACGTTATTACAAAGTATATGCTTATAACTAACCTTACAAAATGTTATGATAAATTATGGAATATTATTCTTTGAACTAATTGTAAACAATATTAAAAAACTATATTGATTTCTACTTTGAAACGATATGTGCAGAGGCGTTGTATTTTGAGCCTCTCTTAAAAAGTGTTGGTTAGAAAAGACCGAGAATTTTGCATGCAATAAAATTAGTTAGAATACCCTTTTCAATTATTCATATCCATTTATTCGAAATCCATAAGAAATTGATATTTAATTGTAATTATGTATAATTTATTGATTTATATTAGTTTAGAATATATTCCTTCAGAGTGTCTAGAAAGAGCTGCTCAATATGTCTTTGGCATCGTTGATAATTCATCCCATCCGTTTGAATAATATTGTTATGAGAATTATATCCAACGTAACTGTAAATCAAATAAGAATCCTCATAATTATTGTTAGTGTAATTAAGAATGTATAGAACAATCTTATTAAAAAAAGTAAAAAAAAGATGAGTGAAAAGTTTAGCAAAGAACAGATTTCGCCATCTATGGTGCCTTTTTTTATAATTATTCATTTAAATACAAGAATTAAAATAAACGATGAAATACCAAGAAATGAACAATAGTAAATATTTTCAATATTATAATGAAAGGAAACTATAACTTATTATATTAAATATATTTAAGTTACAAGTAATTAAAATTAAAGCAAACGATAAAAATTATTAATTTGAATATTATATTCTGTTACACGTACTTAAAATTGAAGCAAACGATAAATTATTAAATTTAATATTATATAAACTATATGTAATTAAAATTAAAGCAAGTGATATTTTTTATGTTAAATATGTTTAAGCTAAATTTCATTAAAATTGAAGTAATCGACAAAAAATTGAAAAGTGATTCACTTAGAATAATAGCCCCTTAAGTGGTTAATAATAATAAATCAATATTAAAAGTATTTGACATTAAAACATTCCAAGAAGGAAGCCTAACTAAAAAGGTGTAGTTTGAAATTCTTGAGGAAAAATAAATAAATAAATAAAGAAGCTGCCTTATAGCTTAAAATTCTGAATATTGTTATTTATTTTTAGTCATATCTTGATGATTATAAATCAATAAGTAAATAAAATACTTAATTTTTATATTGTTTACTTCACTTCAATAAAAAATTGGGGAAAATTTATAACGACATACTTTTGAAAATTGAGTTAATTAGTGGTGAAAGCAGGTATCAGATATGTAATATGTATTGCAAATATTTTATTACAAACCAATTAAAAATTCCGGAGAAATTTGTTACGACGTATATTCAAAAATTAAGTTCTTTACTGGTGAAATCAAAAGTATAATAAAAACCAACATAAATTTTTGAAAAGTGGTCAGGTACGACTTGTTTTGGGGGTTAATTAAACCAATAGATCCTTGGATGTTTAATAATCATTACTTGTATTTAAGGCAGAAAAAGTAGAGATAAGAATATAAAATTAAAAGAGATGAGAGAAATCTTAATCATTTTGTTAATGGAACTCCAAACGAAACACTTGTTGAAAATGTTGCAGGATTACGGTTTTGGTTTCAATAATGAAATTGTATGAAAACTAACTGATGAAACTACGCCGTCATAGTTATTTCATAAGCAATTTAAGAAAATACCCAAACTTTAGCAGAAGATCAAATAAAATGAAAGAAAAAAAATTGGTGAGAAATCATACTGATTCTCTTATCTCGGAGTAATTGTTCATCATGAGGCTCTCACCATAAGCAACTGGACAGCTATGACCGAATCCAAATATCGAAGTCTTGCAACACTAATAGACTTGTTACGAAACGTCACTTACAAAGTAACACAATTTAGCTGGAAAATGGGGAATCTTACACCAACATGAAATTCGTAAGTCAACTCAAGCAATGGAGAAGCCCTCTCATTTCTAATATTGAACCAAACAAGAGTCTGGGGATGATTACCAAGATTCGTAGTCATTTAATAAACTATTGACGAAGAGACTTAGAAGAAATCCTCAGAGACCAACGCCTAAGAGCTAAGAATCACTAATGATGCGGATGTATTAGTGCTTTCTGTTATATATGGGTATTTCTACTCTGCTCTTAGTTTCATTTTCTCGTGGCTTTAGATCGGGATAAATGCACAGTTGACTTTTGCGAATTCATACCACAAAGAGCGAATATCGTCACTTGTAGGAAGTTTTCTAGAAGTATGGCAGGGATAATTTGCCCCTTAAATCAACATGCATACTAATATACACAAAGGACATTTCTATTACTTTTCATCTCATCACTAAATTATAATATAGCCTACATTTATTATGTCTTAAGTTAAAATGGCTATTTCAATCAACGAGTTTGTGATTGTGGAATCTTATGAAAAGTGCTTTAGATACGACAAGTTACTAACATAGCATATCACTGTGTCTTCGCTTTCTCTCTCAGATATGAGTTATCCGCTAATTGTTCTAAAATTAATGGGAAAAAAATAATGTTTAACATCTAAACTTAAATCCACATATCGCAGTAACTTCTAGATTTAATAAATTATTAATCTTATTACAGTCTGATTATTTGCATGGCCCTTTTTCATCAATTTCATTATGCAATTAAATGAATGTTTAACATTTTTAATTTATAAGAGGCAGATCACTAATAGAGGATGACCTTTCCTTTACTTTTTCATTTCCAAGAGTTGCTAGTTAATGAGCAATTAAATAAAAATGCTGAAGATTGAAACTATCCAACTTACTGTAGGGTTTTATATTATATTTTATATGAATGGTAATTTGAATATCAATTAGAGAATTATAAATCTCTCTATATTATCATCCTTATTATTTTATTTAGAAATATTTGTTTCTGTATTTCTCCAAATTGGTTTCCTATTTTATATTTATATATTTAACAAATAAATTATCCCGTTTTATGTGGAATAGTACAAGTTAAGGACACTACTGGTTGTTTTTGAATAAGTGTCAGCATTCAGTGGTGTCTTTTAATATGAAATTGAGGAACAATCCACTCAATTGTGTCAAGAAGGTGGAAAGTTGCAGTTTAACAATAATTGGTGATTTTCTGAGCTCGATAGTAATGGTCTATCTTCATGGTAAGGACGAAATTCTCGAACGTCTAGTATGAGCACCTAGTACTTTGAGAAATATGAAGTTACTGAAATAAAAATAAAATGCATAATGAAATATGTTTAATGTATATGAAGGGTTACTTCCTGGAAATTTGATTATGTGGACAACTACAGAAAACTAAAAGTATAAAAATCATTCTTAAATAAGTTTTACTTCAGGATAAACTAAGAGGAGTAAAAATATTTTTTGAATGTTAAATACTATATAGTGTATAAACGCATAAGAAGTTAATGCATCTTTTGATGTTATATGTAGGTAAATTACTAATCAGTGATTGCTTAGGCATCTTAATTAAGCACCTCAGTCTTTTGTAAATTAGTATTATTTTGCTTTTTAAATATTTTGATACCCTTCAGTTTACTTTTAAATAAAATCGTCATTTTATATTGTTTTTTAACTAGCATTTATTTACTGGAAATTTAAGACTAAGAAAGCCAATTATGTGAGCTGTATACGTGTGTTAATTTCAGTCCTCCCCTTCCAATTCCATCATTGCTTGAGCATCCTATATTATTGTGCTTTAACCGTAATTATATGTGTATTCAAAATTTAATCTCCATTGTATTAAAATGCGAGTAAACCTTTTGAATGGGAACAAATGCACTCATATTAGCATAAAAATTTATATTAAATGTTGAGATAAAAATAGAGAGCAAAATAAAAATATAAAACATTAGTAAACAACAATCAGTAATTACAGTAAATAAACAGTTTCTGAACAAATATTTGTTACTGTTTTAATGAATGAAAATATAAAATTAAATATAGCAAATTAATTTTATGTATAGCATCGTCTAATTTTGTATATGTTTCTTAAAATGAAATAAAATAAACTACAAATCTGTTAAAGAAGCATTGATATTATGATTTTTTGAGCTTAAATTATTTTGGTTAGGATTTCAAAATAAGTTTTTTGTATTCACTTCGTAATACATCAGAATAATCGGATTATTCTTTGTCTAAAGGTAATAAAAGGAAGGAATATGTAGAACACAATAAAGATTCCACAATAGAATTGTAACTGACTCAAATATTTTGACATGCAACTGCAAATACTAAAATAATTGCCATTTTCCGCAGCCCTTTTGTTACACTCCTATTGAATCTAATTGTGAAATTACTTGTTTGAATTCTCTGTTTATCTTTCCTTGTTTGAGAATCATTAGAACTATACATCGCATTTAAGTTGTGGCTCATGGCTTGGAAAATATCGGTTTCCATCATTCATTATGTATGGAAATTGTTGGCTTAATTAGTTTTGCTATTTAATTTAGTTAATTTTTGCTATTTTTAAGAGTTTTATGACTTCCACACATGTCCATGAAATTAAAAAGCACACACATACACACACACGCATATATATATATATATATATATATATATATATATGCTATTTTTAAATGAATGGTTCTGAAAATTTCTAGATATATCGTATTTTTATCAAAAAATAATAATTTTCAACCACTTTTTTTTCATAAAATAAAGGAAAAAACATCAATTCATAGTCCATGAGATATCAAATGTGAACTGTTATTGAATATAAAAACTTACTTGTGTTTTATGAATTGTAAACATGTGGAATTTAATTTTAATAGTAACTATATTTATTTCTATTAAAATAGTGTTATTTTTTAAATCAATTTGTTTTGTTAAAGTCAGTAGAAAACTCAGAAAAATGCAGAAATCATTAAGAATCGGATGACAAAGACGGGTTAAATGAAGGAAAAATTGAAAATATAGAAATGATGTATCCTTAGAAGTTGAGAAATGTTTTACCTGACAATACTTATTTTAAATTTGGATATTACTTGTACACTTCCAGTTATGAAAATATTAGTTCAGAGTTCTTACCATTCCCAGTTACGCAAGTTTCATGGATTCCTAGTTATGCAAGTTTTATAGAGGTGGTACATGCTTTGGAATACTGTTTATTAAATACCTGGCTTTTGCGAATGTCCTTAGTGACAATAGAGATTATTTAAGCGAGTTATGTTGCTCAGTCCAAAGTTCTCTCGAAGTCTGTGACTAGGCTTGTGTGAAATGTCAAGCAATAATTTAAGCTTCGATGGCAATTCGTAATGAAATGGCGGTATAGGTCACGTAAGCTCGTATGCCATTCTTCGTATAATCGTGACAGGTTCTTCCATTGGCGTCAACTGCTCCATACACATTGTGTATATCTACCATTTAGAAATGGGAAAACTGTCGCATTTTAATTGTTCGCTGAAGTGTTGTTGGCTAAGAAGAGCTCATATGCTTCAATGGTTTTGATCGCGTACATGCTTATTTTGACTTAGAAACCTTACAAAACTATAATAGTTGTTGAGAAATATATTTAAAAAAATAAAATTTTAAAAAAAAATAATATTCATAAGAAAATAAAAATTTAAACCATTAATTAATATTGCATTGATTTCAGTTAGTATTTTTGAATTTATACCCAGGATATAAATTTGAAACAAAAACAAATTAGCAAACTGTTCAAATTGTGTTTATCTTTTGCTGTGAGTATTTGTATTGAGATGTTTTTGTATTATTCCAATAAATATTACATCAATCTCGCCACCAGTTGTCTAACGTTCACGAGATTTATGCTATGGATCAGTGTTTAAAAGTTTGATTTGTGCAGAAATTAACTGATACACCAGGTGAAGCACTATGTATATCATCATATACGGATAGACCAAAAGCATGGTATGATAATAAGAACTAATTTCACAGCAGATGAGTAAACAAACTATATTCTTTCAACTCAAAGGAGAAAAAAATAAGAAAATAAGATAACAAGAAAAAAACGGTGTAAGAGAAAAGAAAGTACTTCCACAGCTACATTATGAACATTTTTCATGCATATGAAAATATAAATACATAAACTCCTCAGTACAATATTTAAGAAAGTATTATGATATGGTTAAATGTAGCTTCTTTCGTCAAGCGACATTTATAGAAAAAAACTTCTAAGCACAAAAATAAAGTTATCAATTTTTTTCTACGGTTACAGCATCAAAGTTCTGTAAATAAGATAATATATTTTGGATTTGCGAAACTAATTATTATAAGCTATCTAGGACGGTTACTACTTTTGCTACTTTACTGCTTAACCCTTTTGCCACGCGAGGGAGAAAAAAAGAAGTGCTTCTCCGGGTCCGTGGCTTCTTAGCGCGGAGTGTGACGTTGTACACAGACGATTTTAGATACAATGCCTAATTTGTGAAAAATATTCCTCTAAAATCCGCTATTCATTAAAATATTTTGGTATTTACATATATTATTTAATATGCATTAAACTTAATATATACAAAAGAAAAAAGATTTAACCGAAAATTGAATGTTTTATACATAAAATTACATAAAAAATCATACTTTTAAGGAAATACAAAATATATTTACATATGTTACATAAATTTCATGGTGTCATGATGTACCATTATACGAAATATATAGATATAAAAGATAAATCTTATTTTGTTGTATGGTACATTTATAACAAAAAATTAAATGCATAGTCCAACGTCACATGTCTTACACAATTATTTTGACGCTTCACGCAATATTTTGAGCGAAGGGCACATCTTAGTCCTTTTTTTTTTTTACTTCAGTGTCTATGTACAGATTTGGATTATTGTCGCTAACGTTACTGTCAGATTCATTCATTATTTCGCAAATCTCAGTATCAAATAAATACTTTCTTTTCGTCATGACTGTCGCTACAAATAAAAACCGATTGAATGAAACGAACAACTGAGAGCATCTGCTACCGAAAGCCCTAACCCTCATAAAGGGCCACAAATTCTCCTTTGAACTTCTAAGAAGCAAGCAAGAAAGAAAAAAAGTAAGCCGAAAGCAAGTGCACCCTCTAAATCATGTCATTACATTTAAAGAGCCACGGCGCAACACGTGCATTTAACAATTACCCCTCCCCCTCCTGGTAACCAGAAGTGAAAACCAAGCCCATATGACCAAGGTGAACACTCCAAATAACCTATCTATATAGATTTAGCTGTATTGTAACGTCATATAGTAATACTAAAAAAAATCAAATAAAACGTTCTCATAAAGCGTATCTCTATTGATACGTTGGGCCGTAGAAGACACTCACGGAACATATCGCCTGTGATACGCTGGGAGCGAAAGGGTCAAAAAGATAACAAACATATCAATACTGAGATTTTAATAACATCATGTGCATATGTTCAATCTCTAGCTTTAAAAAAGCCGTAATTTTTCACAAGTTGTCTTCAGAATTTAATATATGAGAAATGGTATTTCAGTTCTAAGCACATTAAAAATGATAGCTTGATGTGTTAAAACATTGCCTGATTTCTTATCATAAACCAAACTAATTCAAGAGTTAGTGATGATGAACTTCGAATGATTACAATTCACGTTTGAGGGATAGTTTTTGGGATTTCGCATGTATATAAATAATCAGCTTATGAATAGCTTATCCTTACAGAGAAGAGCGTTTAGAATCGGTTTCAACCTCAATTCTTGGAAAGAAAAAATTACTAAAATTTACATCAGATACCTCTTTGAAGAACTCTTTAAAAAAAAAGAAGGTTTAACGTAGAGTATAGTGGTTCATCATGGTGGCGAATAAAGTTAAATTTCTAAAACTAAAATTACAGTTTTGTTGACTTTGGCTTGCATACATTTTGTTGAATGGACGTTGTATTCATATAATTATACAAAAATACAATAATTGAGAATCAAAATTAAAGCAACTCTGGATTTGAGATTATTGCCTGTATTCTTTCCTTGACCCTAATTTTTAAAACTTTTGTACTCAGTGCAGTTTCAACCTTTGCGTTAATTTGTTTACTTATTTCACAAATAAATAAATAATTATAACAATTCGGAGCACGTCAAAAGGAACAGTGACAACTAAAATTACGAGGACTGAAAATGTTTTGGAAATCTTTTTTCTACTTCGGTGACCACTACGCAATTTAGGCCGTTCAGTATATTGTTCGAAATTTAACATACAACCATCAGGTATTGATCTATAGTTCCATCAGACGCACCTTTTTAGTTCGTTCTGCTGGTGATGTGCTTATACTTTCACGAATTACTTTCAATTTTTTTTATAGTTTCTATTAACAGTTTGTACATTGAATTTGGAATCAACATACATATAATTACACACTTCCAAAGAAAAAATTATTTGTTCATGACTTTGTGTTCATATATATATATGAAACAAATGCTTAACACATGGAGCAAAAAGAGTAACTTGATATATTTTCAAGGCTTATACATATAAACAGTATATTGAAACTTGTAATTCAAAATATTACATATACTAGCTAAACTGATTTATATAAAACTATTCAAAGTCAATTAGAATTCCCTTAAAATGGATATACGTATACATGATATTGCTTAGTTATTAAATAACATCCAAAGCTCAAATTTAATGAGTAAATGAGTAAACAAAACAGAATATTAAAATACAAATACAAATTTACAAAATTAATGAGTAAACAAAACAGAAATTTAATGGGTAAACAAAACAGAATAATAAAAAATCAATAAATTTGCAATTTGAAAATTATTAAATAATGTTTAAAATACGGTGAATTAATATTTCCTAAAAAAACAAGCATAAAAAAAGTAAATTTTTCTCTCTGCTTTCAAGAGTGTACATTTTTCTATATCTTTGTCTTCGTATAATTCTACATATTACACCGTATACCGTAATTTCCTGCATGTTCAAAAATAATACTTTACCTTAAAACAACATTAACCAAAAGTTGGATTATATTATATATAGATTACATTACAATTAACGTTTTTTCCTGCCAAACTTAAAGTTTTTATACAAGCATTTTAAACTTATGGTGCACCGAGCACTTACAAAAAAAAAAACCTAAGGTCATTTTTTTTCCAAATTTCCTTATGTTTATCCTTTTATAGAAACAAAAGCCTTTCCCGAAGAAATTAAAAGCTTTTTGAACAGCAAAGTGGAAACTGAGTGTATTAAAGAACACTAATTTCTTTTCTCTTTACCTTGAACAATGCATTTTTTTTTCTTACAAAAATTTTACCATTGTGATGTTAATTATTTTCCGTTCTTTTTACAACAATTTTGGTTTCACGTACATAAATTTAAAAAAAATATTCAAGGTTACATATAACAAAGCGCAAAAACATCCTTTCTAAGAGGTATTTAATGTACATTCAAAAATACACGGTTGGAATTTTTTAATTAGAATTTTCACAAGCATTACAGAGAGGAAATGTGTAATACAATAATTATAATTCATTTTTTCAAAACATTTTGAATTAGCTCTACCTTCTACCGTTAATTGCTACAAAAAGCAAATGAATTTCCACTTTCTTTGGCTATTATTACACAGGAGTAATTAAGGAAGGTAATTGCTGTTCAAGATTTTCTTTAAGCAAAATACGCTACGTGGAAAAAAAATTGATATTCTCATATTTCCTTATGTGTTTATAATTTTATCAATATTAATATGAATTAAGTACATTCTTGCTTAAAATATAAATCAAAATGTACATTATGTAAGTTGATAAATTTTACAAATTTCTGATTTGCCTAACTTTACGATTAACAAGCTTCAAAAAAAAATTACATATGATGTGAAATTCACATAATCTCTCACTTTTGAGAAAAATATGTTTGTTTTATCAGAAGTAATTTTTTGAATATATTAAAAATGCGGGTAATAAATGTGCAGTCAATCATTTAGTGTGTCATACTACTTATTATTGAATTTACGATTGACACTTATTATTACTTACGATTGACTTATTATTGATTTACGATTTTACTCACAAACCAATGTAATACATAACCTCAAAAAATCAGCAATATATTTAATGAATGATATAGTGAGCCCTTTAATCACAAACACACACACATATATATATATGTATATATATATATATATATATATATATATATATATATATATATATATATATATATATATATATATATATTTGTGTATATATAACACATCGATCAATAACTCCCAAGACTAACCCAGAGATGGCGCTCGTAGTAAACCAGTAACCAGGTCTTTCTAGAGTACTAACCTTTGCTTGAAACGTGTCAAAATTTTAAGTCGATCGGACCAGGAAAAAAGGTTTTTTCCAAGTGGGTGCCGCGATTGCTAAAAAACAGCAACGAGTCGATGATTCAAAAAGCTGTTTATCGCTATTTACTCGCACCAAAAAAGATTTCATGCGAAAAAAAAAAAAAAA
>BMAW01123167.1:0-14943 GCA_019974015.1 Nephila pilipes | reverse complement strand
AAAAAAAAAAAAAAATAAAAAAAAAATTTTTTTTTGGAAAAAAAAAACAAACAAACAAAACAAAAACAAACAAACAAAATATTTGGAAAAGCGTTGGAACGATTGTATCACCCTAAAAGATGATTAACAAAAGGTGTTATGTTGATGAATAAAAAAAAAATTTGCAAAAAAAATGTTGTTTTCAATTTTAGACTCGGGAGTTATTGATCGATGTGTTATAGTATCATAGTTAATATTTATGTTTAAAATTACAAGTAAAGTATAAATATTTTATAATACTATACGTGCTTTTAATAATATATATTGAGCTTCAATTTTCGAATAAAAATTAATACTCAATAAGAAATTTGTTGGTTTTATTAGCGAAAAAATAGAAGCAATACGAAAGCTATTGGTGACGGACCTAGTAATTTTGAACTTTATTCAAGTAACAAGGTAGATAGCTGAGCTGGAATTTCTTTTTCATAATTTCTACACCATGCCAATTGAAGGTCTATGAGCCTCGAGATATTTAAAATACATCAGCTCCGGGTACAATGTGGTGACATCAAGGATGGAATCCATGACTCGACGAAATCCACCGGCAGCGAGTCCGCGACCATGACCACTAAGCTACCGCGATAACCTTTAATAAAGGTATATTTCTTGCGTGTCAAAAGCTAAAATTAAAGTCATTGTTCTAAAAAATGCTTTTTCATATCGATTTGTATGACATTAATCAAAGTTTGAAGCAGCGGTGGCCTAGTGATCATGGTCACGAACTCGTGGTCGGTTTTATTTTTGTCGAGTTGTGGATTCAAGCCAGATGTCAATAAAAACCCACCATGTAGGGGTTCACGTTATTATGGTAAATTTTCTCCCATATCTTCTTTTTGGCATGTTCAAGAAGCTTGGAGAGAGATGTGATAGCTCAGGGTTCGTCCTTGTCACATGACCGATGTTCAAAATTAAATGGTGCCCCACTAATAGCCCTTGTACATCTTCTAAGTACTTCGTTAGAAAAAGAATCATTCAAAATAATTTCCATATTCCATAATATCATACTAAGTAATTTTTTTTTGCTTTTGAATTAGCAAAGCATTTATTTTGATAAAGTGTAGATGTAAAATTTCTAGAGCATACCTCCTTTCATTTTTAATATGATACTGCTTAACCCTGTTTATACATCTTGCTTTTTCTGTCTAGACAGCTATTTAAATATACTAAAAATAATTTGATGTTTCCAGTCTATTACATAAATGTAAAAAAAAAAAAAAAAGAAATACTCCAACGCCCGGTCATAACTTTGCATACAAATGGCTCGATTTCTAACAAATTCATTTCAGACATAAAAGTCAATTACTTTACAACGTCATATATATTCTTGGTTGCAGCGTCATTAATGCTACAAAAATTCAACCTAACATCATTTTGTTTTCATATCATAAATATTTAACTATTTCTCAAAATAAGCTATCGAACATAACAGCATTCTTAGGTAAAACAAAGTTTCCGTTACCCTTTGATGAGCAAGAAAAGTTTCATAAATCTTTTAAATGAGTCAAGCTGTCGCGCACTCTTTTCAATCGAAATGACACCATAACAAAGCAATAGATGTGAAACCTTCCCAAGTGTCTGTAGACAGTTACTTAGAACGATTCTGGTGTTAAGATACGCCCTTAGAGAGATGTCAGAAAGGAAAAAACCTTTTGAAGAAATGATGTTGGCCAAATGGGATACTTTGGAACTCAT
Organism: Nephila pilipes; assembly: GCA_019974015.1. NCBI lineage: Eukaryota > Metazoa > Arthropoda > Arachnida > Araneae > Nephilidae > Nephila > Nephila pilipes. Next base: position 13,212 of record BMAW01123167.1, on the reverse strand, counting down.
CCAAATGCTTACTTGGGTGTCTTGACTGAGATCGCATTCAGTTACTTCAACCATTACGTTGACCAAAGACAAAAATGTTTGAGGTGTGTTTGGTGTAATTAACGTTATTCTCCTAATCAGTCTTCTGCTATGAACATTTTCCAAGCAATTTAAGACCTCGTGCTTAGACATTTACATATTACCTTCTCTGTTGTTCATACGAACAGTGAATCCACTCTTGAAATTAATTTACTTTATAGGGATTTATTTTAATGTTTTCTGAATAAAGGACGAATAGCAATTTAGACACCCAATTCTGTTGAATAACACTCAATTTATTTTTTAGAGATTCAAACGTATATTTTTCTTTTAGGAATTGAAAATAAGATATTCTGTGATTTTTCCATGACAATTTATCATCTATGCAAAACCAGGAAATTTATTGTGAAACGATTAAACTCCCAATTAATATCTGTATCCTGATTTTAATTTGGTAAATAAATTTTTACAGTGGTTTGAATATACATTCCTTAAAATAATTTAATAAAGTATACACAAATTCACACAAATATATATAATTAAAACCGAATGCATGTTTCATTGTTTTAAATGAATATCAATTTTAATAAAATGAATTAAATAATGACAATTTCAATGGATTTATACTTAATTTTAACAAACAATATGTTTAGAATTATAAAGATAATTAAAAGTTGTTTAATATTTTGATCACAATCTATTAGAATTTAAACTAAATTTTGCATACGCTTGAAAATTATCCTTTTATATGGACATTAGTAAAATTTTTTTTTCCTTCTTCATAATATGAGATTTTAGATTCATTAAGTAGAGAAAATATGTTTTGAAAATAGATTAATTTAAATTTCTAAAATGTATATAAATTTGGAAAATATTTAGTAAATTTATTTCACTAAATTCAGTTCCCATTCTGGCTTGCTGAGTTCGAACGATACTGTAAAAATTCATTTCATGATTTAATTTTTAGTTTACAATTTTACAGTTTTTGTGAAATAATCTTACAATTAGCCTATCCATGTTCATTGTTATTTACTTTCTATCCATTACTGTTGAGATTCCTGAGCACTTTATTTCGATATGTTGGTTTTGCTAATGTCGCACTAGAAGCAACACGAGCGTTATTGACGACATCTGAGCTGGTAAAACCTATCCTAACTTCCACACAAGGCCAACAGGAGAACTTTACAAGCATCGATAGATTTAACATGCATCAGCCCAGATTATACGGCACGTTTTTAGGAGCATCAAGGTTTGACTCGACGGAAACTGATGGCGGCAGGTCCTTGACCATTACCCCTAGGCTACGGCTTCCACACCTTAATATATTTTTGCATCTTTTATGATTTCTGCAAATTTATATGCATGTTAGCTTCTCTGTAATATATTCGTTACATACGATGAATTTTGGCGTAACTGAAAAAAGTATGCATTATGAAATGAACATGAGATGAAACTACTTACAGTTCATGTCTAGGCTGACTGTGCTTGTTACTGGTGCGGTGAGATTTGTATTGAAGACCTCACACGTCAATGTTGTGAGAAGATCTGTGCGCTTAAGGTTTGGCAAATGAATCTCATTTCTAGCAAATCCTTGAGGTGTTATATAATATGTGTCATCCAGAAGCTCTTCACCTCTAAACCATCGAACTGAAGGCGATGGATCACCTGAAAATATGTGATTAAATATATGTATATAGGTTTTTTTAATATTATTTAAATTCTTATTCAATGCTTGGTATCACATCAGATTTATATCGATATCTCTTTGATTATATCATGGAAACATATAAGTACACTTAACGTTAAGCTTAGACTTTACCTCATATTATAAACTGAAAATACATTATACTCTTAAAAGAATTACTGAAATTACATTATACTCTTATAGGAATTTACTGAAATTACATTATACTCCTAAAAGAATTTACTGAAATTACATTATACTCTTAAGAATTTATTGAAATCACATTATACTTATATACATCTGTTCTTGACAAGGCCAATGCATATCTAACTGGTAAAATACATCAACTGTTAAATCAAAATACAAGTAAATGTTTTTTTTAAATAGTAACTTGGTTTAAAGCAACAATAAAAATACACCATAATATTTAATACAAATTGTTTTAGTTTATAAAATGCTACATTATTTTTTGAGTTTAAAAGGAAAGCATAATCTCGAAGAATTCTATATTTTATGTGATTATTTGGACAATAAACATAAACTAAACAGACGTTTTTAAAAACAATTGATTAAGATTGAACAAACTCTCTTTCTGTCCGAAACAGTTATTATCTAAACTTTCGGCTGTTAACTGTTCAGAAGGAAAACATTCGTAAAGCTATGAATATGCTGATGCTAGAAGAGTTCCTTTTGATGGACAGTAATGCCCGATTTCACTAAAGAAAATCTAACATTTAAATATTTTTACACAAACTTTGAGTAGTATAACTTATTTCTTGTGTTTTTGAATAGCATTATTTTTCTTAATCAAAAAGAAATGTGAGGAATCGAATCATTATTTTCAGACATTGGTTAGTTTAAGTGAGCGAATAAATTTGTAGAACAAAAAATAATAAAAAATTACAGATTTTTGCACATTTATTAGTACCATATTTCATACATTTATTTTATTCGCAATAAAACTGTAGCACTTTCATGCAATAGCCCTATTTTGGTTACCCAATTTATAGACGATGTGGGATGATTCTTGTCCTGAAATTTCTCAGGGCAGGTTTCTCTCAGATTTGTCATAGTGGCCTGTATATGTTCAATGAAGATATATTTTCTGTTAAATGTTGGGAGAGATATTTCATCCGTATATATCGATGCTAGAGGGGATGAATTCCTCTTGATGGACAGTAATGTCCGACTTCATTCAAGAATTTGGACTTGTCTTTTGTGAATATATTGAGAATTACAGTCTTGAGTGAATGAAATGGCCAGCTCAATGAACTTACCTTAATCCAGTAGAGAATATTTGGATTATCCAAGTTAACAAATGGTTGTCTTATCCTCTCTTGAAGTTGTTAAATGAAATGTAACAAGAGTTGATCCATATCTAGGGTTTTGTATTCGGTTCTTGTATATGCAAACTGAATTTTGATAGCACGGATAGTCGAGGCAGAAATATCCTAATTCTTATGAAAGCCCATTTTCTTAAGTATCCTTTCACCGAAATTGGTGTTTTCTTAAATCAAAAAGTGAAAACAAATGTTTTTATTCTTAAATCATTTTTGAAGTCAACTTGTATAAAATTCTTTAAATAACTTTTTAATACAAAATTCTTAAAATTTTCATGCTTTTTTTTATTTTTTTTTAAAATTAGGGGCGAAAGCCTGGTTGTAAATTAAAATTTCAGAACCAGTGTTACTTATGAAATTTAGAATGGTAATATTTCTACATGTTTTTTTTTATGATTAAGATAAAATTTATGTTTTTATGTATACAAAAGACATAAATTGTTTTCATTATTCTAAGTATTGTCTCTTCTGTAAAAGTATTTCAGCAGAAATATTCATTAATAGGTGCACAAAGAATAATGCATTTTAAGGATTATATTATTATATTAGGTATACACTGAAAGTATATATGTTTCATTCCAGTAATGAAAAAAAAAATCAGATACTTAAGTAATTGAATAACTGAATTTACTTATATTAGATATTTATTTTCTCCACCTATTAATAGAAGCAGCTTCTGAATTTTAATTTTTATTTTTAATCAAAACATGAACTCTTAAAATATTGGTAATGAAAATTAATACATTATTATAACCTTCAATTTTTTTTCTGTTTCAAAAAGTTTCATAAAATTTATTAATATTTTTCATATAACTGATTTCTAACGTTATGTGTACTGCAATCACTAATATTTGCGATGTAGAAATAGCCACAGATTAAAAGTGAAACAAAGAATTCCTCTTTAAACTATAAATAAATAATATATTAAATTATTTAGTCTTTCTCCAATAATCATTCCGTCTTTCATTCTAAGTTGTGTCCTGAAATTATACAACAAAATAATACTTAAATCAAATGTTTTATTTCCGATGTTTTTCAATACTTTACAAATTGTTACTGGTATGCGACTGTAAGTACTAAGCGTAGTTTATAGCACAGAGTTACTTACAGGTAAGAAGTCATTTATACTTATTTAAAATAGCTTGATAATTTATTAAATTACATTGTATCCTAAATATCTTATTTTATTAGTGTAGAACACATGTGCGGAAATTACCTTCATTGCTTTTTTTTTTTTTTTTTGTGATATAGGCATGAAGAAATTTTACGGTAAACCAAGAAATTCCTCTATTGAAAATAAATTCATTTCATCCGGCATTTACCTTACAATTTTGAGTAAAACAGGGGTTGTGTTTGATAAAACCTCAAATATGAAATCGAAAATCCGATATTCTTTGAATGACTTTGAATCTCCTTTATATGTCCGTATCTTTTATTTTCCCCAAGAGGGAGTGTTTTTTCGATTGAATTTGAAAAGTTTTCGTAAGCTCCTCGGGCGATTCAGATAGTTTTTATCTTCTCAACACAACCAATTTCCCCTAACACTGTATTTGTTTTTTTTTTTGTGCTTTGAAATCTATTTCTAACGCTCCTCATGAGCTCGTTTTATAAATTTTGATGATGTAATGCATGATTTGAAAGTACTTAAGATCATACATATCATGTTAAAAGTGGAGAAAAATGTATACTCTGTTTGCATTATAATACTTTCTAATATTACATAATTTTTTGTCCGTTTTAGTAGTTTTCATTCATATGATGTTACTTCGATTAGATGAGAAACTACATTTTTGTACTTTGAAGAAACACATTATACCATTTTTTTTTTATCAACAAGAGTTGACAAACCTGAAGTGACATTAATTACAAATAAAACTCTCAGCAATTTACTCCATCTACAATATTTAGTATACAAGCTAAACGAAGAAAAAACAATGTACCACTGGCATAATTGTTACTAATATTATTCTAATTTCTTAATTTCCTTTGCTCTAAAAATAATTTACTACCAACTTATCTATCTCATAATTTTCTCTAATGTGTTGTTTATACATTTTACTAAGATTTAAAGCCCTTTTATAGCCTGAGTTTTAAAATAATTTTAATTAGTGAAGTTGTTTTTATCAAAGATATCTTTGTACGGATATTAACTAGTCATTCGCTGAAATATATTAATTTAGTAGGATTATATAGATTTTTTTTCAAAAGACATGTTCTTAATTCCTATTTAGTACTATTATGAGCTTGGAAAACTTTTTTATTTTCCAATTTAATGGATATTGAAACTGATTGGAAGTTTTCGCGCATATTAAAAAAGTTATATTTTAGAATATTATTTTTATATAGGAAATCACGTATAGGATTGACTCTCAATGATATATTTTATCTAAATACCCTTATATATTAACTGTACTTTTTTTCATAAAGTCAGCATTATATTACTCATGTAATAATAATTTTTCTTTGTCGTTGAATTTCTAATATTTTCTCTTTAATTTCTCGATTCACGTACAATACACAGAAAGGGGAAGCATTTTTTTTTTTTTTTCAGAAGATGAACAGCGTTTCATTTTCTGTTTCATTCAATAAAATATATGTTCTTAAATATATAAAAAACTGGAAACTTCTATCATGGTGTTGTTCTAGAATATGGTTTTACTTTCTTTTGAAATCGCATGACTAAGAATCACGTATTTTCTATAATATTTGTATTTTTAAGTTTCCCCGGTATTTTATTTTACCATGAATGAATATACTGTGTAACCTTTTTAAATACAAAACAAAAATGTAAATTTTACTGGAACAATTAAGTACACAGAAACAAAGATACATTATTAAATAAATAAATAACACCGGTAAAAAACGCGTTTTTTTTTTTTTAATGGATTTTCTTTCAAACTTTAAACTTTGCGTAACATAATTTTTTATACCTTAAATTTTAAAAGAAAAACGGAATGGTGAGAAAAATTAAATTTATTCAATAATTAATAATTTATTTTATTATTTCACTTTCATTACACGTATCATTTTAGAAAAATACATGAAAAAAATTTTTAGATCAATTAAGAACTATGTTAATCAATTATGCTACATATGATTAAAATTAAAACAAACAATAAATTATGTTATTAAATTGAATATATTTATACTAAACGTAATTAAAATGAAAGCAAACGATAAATTATTTTATTAGATGTTATATAAACTACATGTAATTTGAATTAACTTTTGAGCAGACGCTAGTATGTGGGAGATACAATAGATATCAATTTCGTTTCATATCTTTATACCAGAAGAAACTACGAGCGCATTTCCTCAGCTAATCTTCCTGCTTCTATTGACCTACTGTCAGTCATTGTTTGGATCTCGAAGAGTTAATAGGACTCTCCGAATCTGTTTTTTATATTTCAGAGATACGCGCGAACCTTCAGGTAAGTTTTTATTATATATGATTTTCTTTGCCGTTATAAAATGCATTTATTGTTTTAGACTTAAGCATTATAATTTGATGTAACTGAGAAACTATTTAAGAAGGAAATACCTACAAAAGCATTAAAATGCCCTTATAAAAGAACAAACTGAATGAAGAGCACCTATCGTTCTTCAAAATGTAAAGTGTTGAAAGGAAAAGCAGAAATAGCATTGAATTGGTGGAAGAATCAACATCAGGAAAAATAGATGCAAACCTTGCCAAAAGAACCAGAGCACTAGAATCACGAGAATCAGCTGTGAAATTTATCAGAAATTTATATGTCTGGAGCACTCTAAGTGTATTTGCTCAAATGGCAAAGCTGTATTTAAATGACTATGAAGCCAATTTTTCTTCCTTTTTATCTAAATTTTGAGACTGAATTCTTATTTAAAAACTTTCGTATTATCTTTAAACTTTATGTAAATACTACAATTGAAATATCACTAATTTCATTTATTATATTTTCATACAATTTCAATAACATTTGGTCATTTTATAATGCTTATATGCTTTATTTTCACATAGTTTTCTTTTATTCTTAAGCAGATGTCATTTTTTTAAGTTATAGTCCTTAATCCTTAACTAATTACAAACAAATGTTAATATTAAGACTCTTAAATACGGCAGCGTATCTAGGAAATACGCGTGACCATTGACAATACCATATAGAGTGCGCCTACTGGAAATTAAAGCAAAAGCTGAGTTATTAAACGACGGATATGGTGAGAAATTCGGCTTAAGATTTCATTCTCTATATAAGTAGTTTTAATCAATTAATTTTATTAACTATAATTAAATTATTGTATTTTAATCCGAAATAATCGTGTATAGAAAATTTCAGCTCGAATGAGCTTCATAAAATGGGAGAAAAAACTCTTATTAAATGTTTGAACCAGACAGAGCTACAATGTGAGTTAAAGGAATCCCGTTAAAAATACACTGAAGTAAACTAAATTATAGAGAGCTAGTTAATAACTAGTTGACCCTCCTCTCTCTCTCTCTCTTTCTAGAACTACGGTCAAGGTGTAGAATCAAGGTTTGTGGAAGAATTCTACTGGAATGGCTTTTCAAACATAGGGCTTTATCTGACTATCATTTAATAAGGGTCGCTGGTGATGTATGATGTACTATAAAAATTTCTTCCTCTAAAACATTCCAATGGTGCTCAACAGGATTTACGTCTGGACTTCTGAAAATCTAGTAAATGACAGAAAAATCACAGGAATGCTCATCCAAATAGTCAGTGGCAAACCGGTACCTATCACAGGTGCAATTGACTTTCTGAAATACTCCATTTCTGTGTTGATGATATTTAAGCATAAGTTCATGGAGGTGATCACCAGCCACTTTACGAAACGAATCGCATTGACGGAGGTTGGTACATGTACCAAAGATCATAAAAACAGTCGAAGGAAAATACCCAAGACCAAGAATGAGTTGTCATGACCATGTACTGTTCCACTATGGTATACAGGATCCATGTCTCCAAGAGTCTTGACGCCATATTCTCATCCTCCCTTTGACGTGAAGTAGTTGGAATTGAAACACTCATTACTCTATCCTACTCTTTTCCAGTCTTTAATAGTCCCTTAACTAAGTTTTGTTGCCCATGTAAGACACATAATCCAAAGGCTTGCATTTGGAATTGGTAGTCTCAAAAATTGCGTTGTTATAAAGTAGAGAAGGTGAACTTTGTAAATAATAGGGTCAAGTGAAAAAAACTGTGTTTTCACGTAAAAATATTCTCCCTCAATGATATTTTAACATTATCATTAGATGGAGTCAATTACATTTTTCTTTCTAAAATATACGTTTCTATTATGTATATATAAGGGATAAGTTATGCTTGAAAAATTAATAATAAATAGAATTTTTTTATGTACTGCTGTAAATAGGAATTTACAATAACGTTTAACGAAAGGATCATTTTTCAACATTCCAACTACCACATCCTCCCTGATAGATGCAGTATTAAAAAAAAATGAATATATTCCATGAAGAATGTAACTATCTACAACACACAATTTTAAAAAATAACATTTTATTTTCATTTACCACGTTTTTGTGAAGCATGAAACTATTGTTTAATTTTCATTCAAACTGCGTCCTTCACGGAAAGGTTGTGTACTAACAAAACTGTTTGGAGTACTTTTATGGGATTAAAGCCAGATAAAATCGTCATTTCATGACAAAATGTTAAAAACATTTGTATGTAATATATTTTATTTATAGAATTTAAATAAACATAAGTATAGTGTTTTTTAACTTTAATTTTGTAAGAAAAACTTTGAAAAAAGTGATTTAAAAATTGCTTTTAAAGGCGCCACATTAATATTCAGAATTGGCTACGTAAGTACTGATAAAATCTTATATTATCTTTGTTTCATTTATTTTATTTCATTATTCATCGCTGCTTCTATTACTTTAATTTTGTATGTTCCACTTTTAAAAATTTGAGATTTTTGTTATTTCCTTTATTTAAATTATAAGAATTTTTTTTTCTTTCACTTCAACTCATGTTTTCAGGATTTAACTATTTGTCTATGAATTCGTAACTGGTTGTGAATGTTTAATCATTAATACATGTGCAAGAACATTACTACCTTCCTAATCTAAAAAAGTATATATCTATATATATATATATATATATATACATATTATTACTAATTCTAAATAGGGTGAGAGTTGCGATAATTTAGAGTATATTTCGCATGAATAGTAATTTTATATCATTATAAGATTTTCGGGAGGATAAGAATGTGTCTTTTTTTTTATTAGAAAAATCTAAAATTTTAACATATTCAGCTTTTTCTTTCTTTTTTATTCTACCAATATTTATTGCTGTATTTTATCTAAATTTATTAATTTCTGCATCAAAACGCTCCAATATCATTTTTAATTGCCTTAATTTTAAAGTATATATTAAATTTTCGAAGAATTTTAACAGGTTTGTTTCCACGCTACTATGAATTTTTACTTAATTACCTATAATTTTTAGCGTTTTATTAAAACTTAAATTAACAAAAATTCATTTTAATAACCATTTCTTATTTCAAAAGGAAAAATGTATTTTCTAATATACCTTCATTATTTTTCATATTTATTATTATAAACAATAAAATTAAATTAATCTTTATATCATCTTTATATTTAAAAAAAAAAAAAAAAAAAATCTTCAGTTTCACTTAATAAATGTCTCAGTTTGTAACAAGGTAACTCCATAATACCCAATTTGATTTTTTTTTTTTTTGCTTAGTTTCTTCATTTCAAACTTATAATTACGAAGAGAGATATACTTTTTTTTACTGTGAAGCAATTCTTAATTATGTTTATACACTCACATTACCGCTTTAACTATTTATAACCAAGATTTTTGTCTGACAGGGTTTAATTAAGAATACTTTCAACCACATTTTTCGTTTGAATGTTTACAGTTAATTTCTTTTTCTACGTATTTTTTTATAACACTTGGCAAAGAATTTTATTAATCATTATGAGATTTTTTTTCTGATTTTCAATAAGAAAGATGTATAAAAAGTAGTTAACATTAGTTTCAATGATAATGATTAATAAAGCCTATTTACGTATGCATTTTCTTAATAATCTTTTATAGTTAATAAGATCTAAAATAAAAATAAATAATTCTCGAATAATCTCATAAATCTGAGGTATGATCAAATAACTAAGACAGAATCTAAGCAAATATCCCAAAGTAGCAGTTTCCAAATCACATGAGTATCTTAAGAACCATTTCTGCTTAATTCGCAGCATTCCCCATGAGAGATTTTGAACTGGTTCATGGCCTGTGAACAAGTTTCAAATTAAACATAACTGATTAAAGGAACTCACGCATGTTATTTTTGTATTAGATAGCATATTTATACATTGATATCTCAAAAAAATTAGTTTTATGATATTTTAATTTATTTATCTATCTACACACACATACACACACACACACACACACATATATATATATATATATATATAATTCTAAATAGAAGAGTAAGAAAAAGATATTAAGAAATTTAGAAAAAAATTTTAAAAATAAAAAAAAAAATTAAGTAACCATAAGAATTCCCAGAGAAAAAAAGAAAAAGGAAATATGTTAATGTTGTAACAGGGCTTTTGATTGTTTTATTGTTATTCTAGAATTATAGTTTTAATTATGTCCATTTACATAATATATTATTTAAAATAGTTAATACATAAAGTAAAATAATTTCAAAATATTAATTAGAGGAAAGATTAAAAAAGAAAACACCAGAAAAAAAAGAAAAAAAGATTATTTTAAAAAATCAGTAGGAAAAATCATGAACTATTTTTCTAATATAAAAAAAAAAAAACTACTTGTGAGATATTATCTCAAATGATAGAAAATAGAGATGCAAATAGAGTTTAAGAATTACGAAATAAAGATTTAAAATTTGAAAAGATAGATACTCATTATATTTACTCATTACTACTATCATATCAAGTCATAAAAATGCTTTGTATAAAAATAATTCAGTATAGCAATTTATTGAGAAATAGGCCTTTGAGCTAAACACTATCAATTTTCTTAAGTCCATTAAATCTTCAAGAGTTCTCGGAATACGAACACTAAACTCTAAAAAAATATTTTTTAATGTTGCCTGAATACTAATTCTGAATTCTAGAAGAAACCACAAATCAATAATGCCACAAAAACGTAAGAAAGTGAAAACAAATTATACGTATAAAGGAACAATCTTAGAGGTTAAAAAATTTTTAACAAACATTAAGAATACAAATAAGCAGAAATTAGTAACATCATTTCTCATCTTATTTTAGAATTAACTCTGAAAGAAAATATTTTAGGAACATATCTATGTTTTAAGGAGTCATTTAAATAGGAAATAAACAAAAGATGATGATAAGTAAATAAATTCAAAAAAAAACACATAAAAAAATAAAGAACGTATAATATAGATAAAAAAATTATGAAAAATGAAGTAAAACAAATTCAAATAAAATCATTAATAAAATGATGCAAGGATTCAAGAAGTATAACAGCAAACAATCAATTAACAAAATTTATTATTTTTATATTTCAAGTTTTTCTTTAAAAAAAATAGGATAATCGGCTTGATCACATATAGAAAAAAAATATTTAAATTATTTTGAATATTGGAAGAAATATTAATGAATATAATATTTCAAATTAAAAATTATATGAAATGTTTTTATAAATATTTAAACTTAAATCGCTAATACAGCAAGAAATTTTATTTGCATGGAAACTATAATTATTTCGCTTGTTCAAATAATATTTATTATCTTATTAAATTAACATTTAAAAATATGTTTGAAATGAGTTCATATTATTTTAATCAAATTTAAGTAAGAAAGATGAAAACGTGAATCTGGTGTAATTTCTGGGTTAAGAAGAATTTCGAAAATTATGACATTATTATCTATACACTTAAATTCTAGAAATTATTATTTTCTACAAAAATATATTCATAAAAATATAAATAAATGTTAGCAAGATCATTACTAGAAGACTGATTTGAGGTATTCGATTTAGTTTATGTTTATTTTTTTTGATTTTATAACATTTTTAAGAATTCAAATTAGTAAAAAAAAGTGTGATATCCACTTCTATTATTCTATGTTTGAAAAGAAAAACTATGCAAAAATCAAACCAAGTTACAATCTGAAGTTATTTTGCTACAAACTGAGAACTTATTAAATGAAGTTAAATATTTTTTGTTAAATATAAAGCGGAGGTAACAATTCATTTTATTTTCTTATTCAGGATAGTTAATTTGAAAAAAAAATAATTATGGTATGATGTAAAATACATTGTTCAATGATAAAATAATAGTCATTTTCATTCCTTTAGGTTTTATTCAAACATTAAAAAGTTAACGCTATTAAATAAAATTTTATGGTCGTATTATAGCACATATATTAAAATTCTTTGAAAAACTATATACGCCAAATTACAGGTAAAAAATAGTTATTGAACATTTTCATAAAAGAATACAACATTGATAAATATTTTGTTGGGTACATATTTTAATAAATTTCAGCAATAACAAGTTGATAATAAAATGTCTTAAGTTTGTTGAAGCTTAAGATTTTTGTAATAAAGAAATATCAATATTTTCTATAATTATTTTATCCAATAAATATAATCATTATTCTTGCAAAATAAACACGAAACAACAGAAACTCTTACCTTTTATGCAGTAAATAAGTAATATATAGCAGAATGTTTCGAAGTAATTTTACAGAACACATGTGGAAACAGATCAATAGGCTTTAATATTCAAAAGTCTATATATTGCTGTAAATCACTCGTTATAAATCCATGAAATACGACACAGGAATCAAACGATGAACTCATGCATCCTAATCAAGAAACGACACCCGGTGAAAGGATAAGAAGAAAAAAAAAAAACGATTAACGGCCATCGTCAGATTTAATACTTTGAAAAACAAGGAAATCTAGAATTTGTAAAGTGAAAATGATACTTGCAGTTAATGAGAGTGTGTAAGTTGGTTCATAAGATTTAGTCGAGTTTTAGCAATACAGAACACAGAAACAGAAAGTTAAAAAGAAGAAAAGAAGGCGATAGCATGAATTTGTTCATTTTATACAAATACAAACACATTTAAACATAAATAAAACTAGTTTAAAGAAAAATTCACCATTCTAAAGAATTAGGCAG
>BMAW01123163.1:22511-38902 GCA_019974015.1 Nephila pilipes | reverse complement strand
TTCATATACTATCTATTTAATAATTTTCATTCTGCATTAGTTATTAGACTAAAGAAATGGGGGAAGCTAATTCGAGGTCGAATTCTGAAAACAAAATTTGTAAGGATTGACTATTTATTAGCATCGCAATCGGAAGAAACATAAGAGCTATTTATTGTTTTTAAATTTGAAACATATTGGCGGTTCTAGGAAAATAGGACTCGAACACTCGGCTCGACTCAAACATCACTAGCCACAAAATAGCGAGCATAACCATTCGGCTACTCCATACGTTGCTTCAATGCAGTAAAATAATGTTTCCGTTCTTGCAAAATGTATTATTCATGTAAAATTGTTCACATATCTGAGAACCAGAATAATTATTTTTTCTATATTCTTCATTTAATCATAAAAATTCGATATATTTTAATCTGATTATTACAAAGGCGTTTTGAAAAAATAGTAATAAATGGTAACGCAATCTTTCTACTTAAATATAGTTCAAATGTTTTGTGGGTAATCTCTTGAATAAATACATACAGTTGTGTCAATTGAAATAAAATAGTTACTTTTGGGGTTTAAATATAATATAAATAGTGATACACAATAATAATAATTATACACATGCAAAACAAACACATTGAATTAATATTTTCCCATAGCGATATGATTATAAAATTCCAACACATGTAAATGATAATAATAATAATTCCTTCAAAATCCTCGTTCAGGCTTTCTACTTACAATATAATATCACAGATTAATTGAATTTGAAGAAAAGCTTTAACAGTATTACTAATATAATTTCAGGGATACAAAATGAGTAAAAATTTTCATTTACATAATTTTTTGCTTTTTTCTTTTTCTCTTTTCCTGTGCTTCCAGAATCGAAGCTGGGTTACGCATGGTCATCGACCTGGAGTATCGTGGATCAATAACTTCGGGTAATAGACAATTGAAATAAAAGAATTCCAATTTTTTTGTCATATTATCCCAAAAATAATTTTCTTTAAATATTTTTTCTATTTTATGACCTTTTTTTTTGTCCACATTACAAAAAGGCAATATTTTTTTTCCTGCAATTTGCAGCTGCCCCTGAATTTGATAGAAATATTGGTGATTTTTATTTATAATCATGTTTCCAAATCTACCGAGTTTCCAGAAGAGAAATTTTTTTGTGGTTATTGATTCTTCGGGAGTTATGTTTTGGCAAGAGGCCGGGCATTTTACCTCAACAATTCCATCATCATCAACTAAACCATCTGGAGTGGCTGCTAAGTACTTTAGTTTTGGATGTATGAACAGTCCACAAGGGCGAACTATCAAACCCATTGAATTTTGTAAAGCCTTCACAGCTTTCCCTTCATGATTTATTCCGTATTCCATTGCTGATGACCGGAAGTGGGAATAAAGCTTTTTGTTAATTATTCCTTCACAACTTGTGTGGGGAAGGTTTTTGCAAATTGCACCGAAATCTGAAGCTGTAAGTCGTTTTCGACGTTCCTCTCTCCATAGAGGACTTTTTCTTTGTTCTACAGTCTTTCTTTCAATGGATTTTCTTTCTTCAATTGATAGTTGAAGAGTGGAAAGAAGCCTTCCTTTTTTTTTTTGAGAAAAAATATCCTCTGACAAATCTGGCTTTTCAGCTCTAACACCGTAATTTTTATTATGACCTTTCTCTAAAAAAAGACTTTTTCTGCAACGAGGCCATGACTTCTTCCTTTTTCTCCTTATTAAATCATTTTCTCTTCTTCTTTCAGTCGATTTCACAAAATTTCCAGGGCTCGTATTGTACATACTTTTATGTACGCGAGACATAAAGGACCCGGAATTATGTGAAATTACAGCTCCACTACATCGGGCGAGATAGCTTCGTCGTAAACAAAAATTTACTCTCTTTCCTCCTATAAATTTTGCCACAATGGAGTGAAACTGCTCGACGCAGTTGTTGTTAGCTGAAAACAACAAGCTTTTGCTGTTATCAGCCAAATTGTTTACGACATTCATTATTTTATACAATAACCCAGATTGTAATAAGTCTGGAATCCAGTTTTTATCATTTTTTCTCTGAATGCTACAAACAGAATCAACACAATTCTGGTGATCTCCAAACACATGGTATGGAGCATTTAAAATATGTTTTTGGAGTATGGAACAGCAATCAAAGTTTACTTCATTTTTTGTTAGGTGCGCAGTTGCTGAAATTACAGATTTTCGCAACCGTAAAATGTTTTTTTCCTAAGCACTTTCTCAAAGTTATTGGTCCAGCTTTGCTGTCCCTAACTATATCTTTTAACTTCAGGCAAAAATTCCTAAACAAGTGATTTTGGCACTCCAATTTTTCCACTTGAAGTTCATCGTAGGGCCTGGAATCTAATATAGTTTTGTAAACGTTGCTATCTCCATCTCCAATAACTTTTGCATATTTTACTCCATACATAGCCACACTGTTTTGGAATCCCTCTTGAATTATATTTGCCTCCATACTCGAAGAGCTGCCATGCCAATTTTTACTGCAGCAATGTTTGCCAGGTAATTTGTTAACAGCTGCAGCTCTGGAGCAGACCATGCAATATCGGTTTCGTACAGCCATGTATAAAACTTTCTTTGTCCGAAATCCCACTATTGCAGCCTGAAATTATAAAAGAAACATTTAATAACTATCAAGTTTATTTTGGACATTATATAAGTTAATAATAAATTAGTTCAGTTAGCAAATACAAAAACAATTCATAAAAATATTTTTAAACATGAATTTAATTCAGTTGTGTCCATTTGATTACATATGCAATATAGCGTCAAAAACTTTTCAATTTCTACAATTTGCAAAAAAAGAGGCTTAATCAATAGAAATATACGAAATATATTAAACAAAACTTACCGCTCCGGATAGAGATGAGTAGTTGGTTCTATATGATCTCTTGGCCCAGCAACCCATCCACAACGACTGTCAGCATAGGAATTCCATCTCCTCCAACTTCTCCAGCCTGAACTGCTGAATGTTTTTCTTCCATTGTTGCGCAGTACATTTCATTTTCAGCAACTTTCTCCCAAGCTGTAGCAATGTTATCGTGTTCTTTCTGGTATGTATTTGAACTAAGAGGAGGGATATCTAACGTAGACAGAAATTCTTCTAAATTGGCAATCCCCCCATCAATTTTCATTATACCTGAAACAGCAGCAGTATTTACGGGCATTTTTTTACATTCCGGGTCTTCAGCCCATAATGTTTCTTGAAAGTGGCACATTTCACATTTCATTTTTATTCCTGAGTTTAAGCCTTTCCTAACTTCAGACATTATTTTCATGTTGAAAAATGAACATTGAAGAGGACCGTGGTTATTCAAACTTTGAATACATCTTATGAAATATGAAATATTCACAATTCTTCTTCCGCTCAGTGAGTGTTCTATTACTGTCTCAGTGTTTGAAGTACTAGGGGTGCATGTTTTTGAATAGAAGGTCGTACTTACAGGTGTGCATTCTTCATAGCACTTTTTTTTAGAATTTCGCCTGAAAAAAAAAAGAAGAAGAAACTCATCTTGTATTAAATGTTGAAATCTAGAATAAACTATATGAAATGTAAGTACAAAGGTAAGACTAAATATTAGTATTGCTTTCCAGGAAGAAATAAAGCATTTTTTCTCCCTAAAATTATGCCAAAATATCAGTGTAGGAAACAAAAGTTAAGTTTAATAAATCGATTGCTTTTTAATTGCTTGTTTATTAACATTGCACTAAGAAGTGAAACGAGTGCAATCGGTGACAAACTTGTTAATTTTGAACTTAAGTCAAATGACGAGAGTGACACCCCAACCTGGCACCTCCTTCTCCAAACTTCCACACTACACCATGGGGAGGACTCGGGATCTCGACACATTTAACATATATCAGCTCCTTTCTACTATGTATCCACAAAGAAATCAGGACTCGAACCCACGGCAAAACGGAATCACGTTGGCCTTGAGCTTACAATTATGACCTCTCGGAAACTGTGGTCTACTTGCCTCGTGAAAGTGAAGGAATAACATGATATAAGAGGCAAACGAAATTCCCTCATCATAATAAAATTTCTAGTTTGGTTTGGTTTTATTGACGTCACACTTGAAGCAGCACGAGGGCTATTGGCACGAACCTCGTAATTTTGAGCTACAGTCAAGTGACGGGGGCAACATCTGAGCTGGCACCTCTCTCTCCTAACTTCCACACCACGCCCTGGAAGGACTTCCAGCCTCGACAGATTTAACATGCATCTGCTCCGGCTACACTGGGGGTTTGGTTTTGGTAAAGTTTTTATCAACGTCACATAGAAGCAACACGAGGGCTATTGGCGACGGACCTCGTAATTTTGACCGAGGTTCAAAATTACGAGGCACGGCGGGTCTTTGTGGCAGCAAGGCTCGAATCTACGACTCGACGATAGCCACCAGCCGTAGGTCCACGACCACTAGAATACCACGGCCATAATAAAATTTCTAAGAAAACTGAATAAAATCTTAGAAAAGAGTTACTTACTTTTCTTTCCATTCGGAGAAATTCTGTCCTTTATTCTTTCTTCGGTATGCTGAAGAATATAATCTTGTCTTGTTGCTTTGACGGTTATTCATATTATTTAATAATTGTAATAAATTTCTGCAACACAAGTTTTATAATAGCAAATGTTCTAATGCACAAATAACTAAATACTGGGAGCAAAACAAGTGAATTTCAATTCTGGAGGTACAAACAAAGAATGTTGCGCAACAGATTTACAATATCTCCACTGATATATTCAAAACGTATCTAAAATATCTATTGTTCATTTTAATAATAAATTAATTTGGATAGTGTATTTTTTTAAAATATTCAGTAAAAATAGCATAAAAAATGAAGGATTACTTCTTTTTTTAAGAAATCGTGTATGAAGCTTACTTTTTAAACACTGTGAAATACCACATAGATATCTGTATAGTAAGCTAGACAAACTTTCAACAGATAATACGCAACTGTAAATAAAGCTTCAAAAAAGGAATTCTCAGATTCTTAGAAATCGGCCGACTTCACCGGAAAGGATCATAAATCTTTTGACGACCTGTCTTTACCATGTATCCTTGCGCACTAAGGCGGGACTTTCCAGATCCAGCAAACAGAGAGAAATATTCAGCTGCTAAGGACAGACTTTTGAAGACATTCCAAGAAAGCGAAAATGTTCGCATTAAAAGACTTTTAACGGGACTCGAATTGGGTGACATGTTACCCAGCCAATTCGAAAGATGCGTTCCCTAGGCCAACCAGATATTTCGGAAAAAGTTCTCCGCACTATGGTTGGAAAAAATGCCGGAGAATGTTACAAACATCATTATAGTCAGTGATGAAAATCTGGATAAATTGGCTGCAATGACTGATAAAATTGTGATGTCTCCAAGGACATTAGAGTTGGCGGCAGCAAAGAGGGAGCCTTCAGAAACGGAATACTTTCTCGCTAAAATTTCAGCACTTGAAGCTCAAATTACCAGCATGAGTGTACAGCGACGTATTCGTAACCCTCATGGACAGCGCAATAGAAGTAGATCCAGATCTAGAAGCCGATACAATCCAAATGGAAGTTTTTATTTTTTTCATTACAGATTTGGGAAAAAATGCCGACAGAAAAATGTATTCAGCCCTATAGTTGGAATAATTCGGAAAACCAGTTCCAGCAGTAGACACCGCGGTGAGTTCTGCTGTTGAGGAAGTACTTGGTCACAAATCCCGTTTATTCGTCAGAGACAGAAAAACTAGTTCTAAATTTCTTGTTGACAGGGGAGCCGATGTATGAGTTATTCCTGTCAGTAAAGGTGAGTGTCAAGTTTCTGAATACAAACTGTATGCTGCTAATGGTTCAGAAATACCCACTTATGGCATAAAAATGCTCATTCTAGATTTTGGACTAAGACGACCTTTCCAGTGGCCTTTTGTTATGACAAAAGTTTCTAAAGGCATCATAGGCGCAAACTTTTTATTAAAATTCAAATTACTAATTGATTTGCTTAACAAAAAAATAATTGATGGAGTTTCAAACCTCTCAACAACAGGGAAAATTACTGCCATTGAAGAAAATAGTTACCTAAGCACCGTTAACAAAACATCCAAATATTTTGAATTATTAAATTTGGATCCAGACTTAACTAAACCTAATTTAACTAATAGAGTGGTCAAACATGATATAGAGCACCATATTGTAACTACTGGTCAATCAGTCTACTCTCGACCACGACAACTAGCTCCAGATAAACTTCAAATAGCTAAACAAGAATGTCAATATATGCTTGAGAATGGCATAATTCGACCTTCTAAATCTAAGTGTTCCTTACACCTTGTAAACAAGAAAGAAGGTTCATTAAGACCATGTTGAAATTATAGAAGACTTAATACCCAAACTTTACCGGATCAATACCCAATTCCTAGAATAGAAGACTTTCATAACATCTTGAAAGATAAATGTATTTTTTTCAAAAATTGATCTTGTGAAAGCGTATTATCAAATACCGACTGCAGGAAAAAATAAGCCTAAAACTGCCATTACATCTTTTGGGTTATATGAATTCAATGTTATTAGTTTTGGACTCAGAAATGCACCATCAACCTTTCAGCGGTTCATAACAGAAGTGTTACGAGGACTGGATTTTGTGTTTCCATACTTGGATGATGTGTTGATAGCCTTATCTTCAGAAAAAGAACACCAGGATCATATTAAATTAGTATTTGATAGGTTTCAACAATATGGCCTGAGAATTAATGTTGCCAAATCAGTGATGGGAACAGACCAAGTGGAATATTTGGGATACCTTATCACTGCTGAAGGCTCCTGTCCACTTCCTGAAAATGTTGAAGCAATCAACAATTACAAAATGCCTGATACTGTGACATTGGGCTATTCGCGGTTTCACTTCACTAACCTAGGGGACTTTTAATTAAGATTGATTGCTTTTGCTAAACAACCTTTGCCCAACCAAAAATGAAACGTGAATATGCAGATAGGAAGCAGGTAGAAATGAAATGAAGTGGGAGAGTTAGGAAATATATAAACTCCGACTGAAAGTCACGATAGAGAAGCTGAAGGAGAAGTTATAGAGAAGCTGAAGGAGAAGTTATAGAGAGGCTGAAGGAGAAGTGGAAAGAGAGGTTGAAATAGGTGAATAGATTAAAAATTGATGCAAGAGGTTTAGTTACTACTGTTTTCAACAGTTGATCCAGAGTCTGAGTTGCAGTCGAGGAAGGATTAGTGGTAAGAGTCTGTTAGATTACTATTGGTGGGTTGAATTTGGTTAATAGAAATCTTCCCCAGGAGAGCATATATAGTTGTTGTTATAGTAAATATAATTTAATAAATTCCGTAAATATTGTTCTAGTGTCTCTTTGATTGATTATTGTGTCTTAGTGTTTAATAATTGAATCTAGTTATGGCACAAGAGGCAGCCCGGGTCGGGCGAGCGTCACAATACCATCCATGAACTTCGTACATTTATTGGAATGATAAATTTGTATCGAAGATACTTAAAGAATACTGTAAAAACACAAGCACCTCTACATGACCTGCTGAAAGGAGCAAAGAAAAAAGACAAAAGAAAAGTCCCATGAACTGAAGACACTATAAAAAATTTCAAACAGTTAAATCTGATCTCGTTAAAGCTGCTCCATTGTCTTTTCCATAATCTGAATTGCCATTGTCTCTTTGTGCCAATGCTTCTGATTTTGCCATGGGTTAAGTAATTCAACAGTATGTAGACGAGAGTTGGAAGCCAATAGCATTCTATTCAAAAAAGCTTAATGAGACTCAGAAAGAGTATAGTGCCTATGATAGGGAATTATTGGGGATATACCTTTCTGCGAAGCATTTCAAATATCTACTGGAAGGAAATTATTTTATTATTTATACTGACTACAAGCCTCTTACTTTTGCATTTAAACAGAAAAATGATAAGGCAACCAACTGCAATATATTTCAGAATTTTCTACCAAACAAAGGCAACGACAACTGCAATATATTTCAGAATTTTCTACGAATATTCAACATGTATTGGGTAAAGATAATATTGTTGCAGATGCATTATCCAGAATTGAAGCTGTAACTGAAATCAACTATGATGCAATTGCAAAAGAGCAAGTAAATGATGAAGAATTAAAACAGTTAATGCAAAACACACAATTCATCTTTGAAATTTAAACCTTCCACATTACCTTCTGGAAAAACACACTTTGGTGTGACATCTCAACTTCCAAAATAAGACCTTATATACCTCAGAAATTTCGATTGCAAATGTTCCAATTAATACATGGTTTAGCTCATCCTGGTATCAAGTCAACAATAAAATTGATGACTGAAAAATATGTTTGGTCTAATATAAAAACAAGCTAGAGAATGGGCAAAAGCATGCATTAGATATCAAAAGTGCATAGGCATACAAAGTCAAAATTTGGCGCATACCAAGAACCAGATTAAAGGTTTAGTGTAGTGCACTTAGATTTAATTGGACCACTACAACCTTCAGAAGGGATGACGTATTGTTTAACCTGCATTGACCGATTATCTTGCAGGATGGAAGCAGTTCCTTCACCAGATATAACAGCCGAAATTGTTGGAAAGGCAATTTATGAACATTGGATCTGTAGGTTTGGAGTTCCTGCAACAATAATAACTGATCAAGGCCTACAATTTGAGTCGCAATTGTTCAGAAGTATTGCAGCAATATGTGGTGCCAAGGTAGGTCATACAACACCTTACCACCCTCAATGTAATGGGAAAGTTGAGGGTTTGCATAGAACCTTGAAAGGGGCTATAAAAGCTCACAACAATATTAAGTGGACTGAATCAACTGTGTTGTTAGGTTTACGAGCTGCACTAAGACCAGATGTCAACCACACAATTCCTCAAATGGTTTATGGTACGTACATCAAATTACCTGGTGAATTTTTTGACTGACCCACTGTAGTGTTCCCATCTCCTCCGAACAAAGGTTCAGAGCCTCCACTACGCGGCGCTGGCAGTACCGCCCGCGAGGAGGGAGAAAAAAAGTGAGTTTTGTGGAGTCAGTGGAAGGTCTTAGTAGCATGGGAGCAGTTGAGTAGGCCTCCCTAGGAGTGCTACGAGTCTATTTTAATCTTTGAAAAAGTTTTGTTATGTTTTAAAAGTCGTAACTCATTTCGCTATATCTACGAACCACAATCAAACATTACACTGGCGCAGTCGACAGGATATAGTGAGTTTTGAGTTTGTTCGGAATTGAGTGAATTTTGTGAAAATTCTGATTTCTTGGATTTGCGAATCGAAATGGAAAAAAGAGGACACTTGCAATACGTCGCTCTAGAAATGGGCATCAAGAGTGTTTCAGAGATGACAGTAATGGCACTGAGGAATGTTATTTTGAAATTGGAAGGGTATAAGGAAGAATTTGTTAGAGAATTTCTCAATACGCAGATCGAACATAGAAAAGAACAAGAGGAAAGAGATGAAAGGAAAAGTACAAGATGGTGAATGGAAAGAAATGGAATTTGAAATCCAGAAATTACGCTTAGAAACGAAAGAATTTGAATGAGAGAAACGATAAATTCAGAACTCATTGTTAAATCGAAAGTAGAGCTGCAAAACTTTCTCCCAAAATTCGATCCGAAGAACAACGATATTAGCTTACATCTAGTGCTATTTGAGACAAGCTAAAATAGTTGAAATCAAAAGGGAAAATTGGACTTCTCATTTGATCGGACTATTGCCATACGATGTTGCACACGTCATAGCCCGTGAAAACGAAGAAATCACGAACGATTACGATAAGGTGAAAGAAATTCTCCTGAAACGATATAAGTTAATACCAGAGAAATTTAGACAATTGTTTGTGAAACATCAGAAAAAACAAAACATAACTCGGGGTGATTTCGCATACGAACTGACAAATTATTTTCACGAATGGATTCGAGATTTACAGATTAACACTTTTGAAGATTTGTGTGACCTGATGATTACTGACCAAATCAAAAGAAGAGCTCCGCCAGAAATGTATGATCATTTTATTGAAGAATGGACACATTTCAAAAAAGCGGATCAAATTGCCTCAAAATTAGACGATTATGAAAATGTCAGAGCGAGTGTCGACAGAAAACCGAGAGAAAATTTCCAAAGAGAGTATTCGGCTCTTATCAAAAGACCACCATGGGAAGAACAGAAAAATTTACCACAGTACGGAGATATATTCCACCTCATTCAAGAGAAAATACCAGAACTCAAAAGAAAGAAGAAATAAAAACATCAACGAAAAAATGTTATATTTGCGGATTACAACGCCTGGCGAAGAACTGTCCAAAAAGAACAAAGCGACAGGAGTGAATGGTTATATTGATAGACACACGCAAGATGATCAGGCAGTAACAGCAGAAATTCGAACCGAATTCCTTTTAGAAAGCAGAAACAAGAAAACATCAAGCTAACCAAAATTAGCTATGAGTGATCTCGAATATGCTGAAATTGTTGTCAACGGAAAGAGTGCAATAGCTTTAATTGATTCCGGATCGATGATAACTGTGTGTAACTCGGATCTCATTTCGGATGAAAAGAAAGAGGAAGGGAAAATAATTTTAACCATAACTATCCATAACTAAACACCAGTGTTTAGTTATGGATAAAAAACAAGAACGGAGCATTTTCGAAACCTTTTCAAGTATTAGCAACGATCACAGATAAAATCTAAGGTCAAGCGGTTATCCCATCAAATATACATCAGATTTTGCAAGAGAATGTAAACGAAACCACAAGCGATGAATCAACATCGGAAATTAATGGATATTGCAAAGCTGTATATTCCTTTCACTTGTTAAAATTATTTAATTATGAAAAATGTATATAATTGGTTGAATGTTTCGAATACAAAGTTCATTAATAAAATCATAAAAAGTATGTTGAATCACGAATAAGCATTATGAATAAATATTGATAAGTGCTGTAATAATTTTGTAAATATTCCTATACAAATTAGGAAGCATTATTTATTTTTATTATTTTTTTTTATCTTCTTGACTTTAGAATCGCAGAAATTAATTCTAATTTAGTAATACATAGTTGATTTTCATTTTGAATCATATAAAAGTGTTTGAAATTTGAATAATGGCATTCTACTACTAATTTGGTAATCTCGTGATTTAATAAACTTGCATAAGTAAAAGTTCCGTAAACAAAAGTTCAGAGCTGCGCATTGATAACAACTAGTGTGTGTTGGAACAAAATTATCCATTGTCATTTGTCTAATACTGAATGCCAGGAAATTTTCAGATTCAAACAGATATATTTGTATGAAAGCACTGTTTGCATAAAATGTGTTCAATTGCTTGGGTAAATGAATTATATTAATGTTAGATAAACATTGTTGTAAGTAAGTTGTAATTATGTGGTGAGAGTTGAAACTTAATTTTGCTGGTTATTTTTTTCTTTTAAATAGAAAATTTGCCAAATTACTATTATATGTTTTCTAAAATTGTTCATAGCGTAAGTAAAAGTGAAAATTGATTTTTTATATCACACTAATAAATTTGAAGAATTTGGTCAATGCGTGTTAATGAATCATGTATCATTACACATTATTAACTTTTAAATTCCCCATATAGATTTCATAGAATTTTATTTCACTATATGTACAGTTAAATTCCTGTATTTTGTGTCTGTTCTGTATTTGTTGATGTTTGTAATAGGCTATCAATAAAACTCGTTAACTGCCTGCCATATTTCTTATATATCGTAACTTAGTTACTGGCAAGGGAGTAATGTGTGGACAGCATTAGTTGAGTTTTCCCTCACTAGATGGCTGCACGAGTCTCGCCATACTTGGTTGTAGACAATTAAGAAAGTGATCGAAAATATTTCAAAATTAATGTTAATTAGTTATTGTATAATAATAAATACAATGGATACACAGCAGTAATGTAAGTAATCATTGTTAATTCCTAAAATCCAGTTGTTAATTTTATTTCTGTATATTAATATTTTTGGTTAAATTGTGATCATGCTTTTAACTGTAAAGCGAACTGTGATATTTGGATAAAAAAGTGGTGATTGAACCCCTCTGCTTGTATCTTTCAGACATCTTGCCGTGTATCTGATCTCGGGCAAATAAAATTCCATAATGATCTGGAACTGGTTAATGAGTAATCTCAATTTCTTTTTTACATCACGCAACCTAATTAAATTAAGTCTAAGCTATATTCACTATTGGAAGTCACAAAAATCGTGTCCGATAGGAAAGAATACATATTTATATATAGCGAAGCAGTGAATGATATTAACGAGAAATAGTGCATTTTTGATGACAAAATTTACAAAAGATTAAATGCAAACAATTTTGAATTGTAAAATTTTAACTACAAAAGAAAAACAATTTGAATGTAATAAAACACAGAAAACTAGATCAGTCAGTCAAAGACATAGATATCAATGAATTTTGTTCAACTTGTAGCTGCCACCTAGTATCTTTCATCCCTCATCTCCAAAGCACTTTAATTAAGAAAATATAACTTCATAAAAAAATTATTTTCAAAGCCTTCATCGTCTGATCCTTTCAAAACTGGAAATGTATTCACCATATCTTTTGCTAAGTCAAGCTTATTTTTGGTGGTAGGCCTACAGCCTTAACTTTCTATATTTGTTTTTACCAACAGTCAAGTAATTCAATATTTTTGCAGAATATTGATGTTGGATGGATCACCTTCTTCTAACATAGCAAAAATAACGCGGAGCTTTAATTTGATTACTTCCTTGATATTAATTTTTTTTTTCTGGCCAGATGTTGATAAAGGAGAGGATAGTGGAATAGGGGTAGAAAAAAAAAGTGATTCAGAATCATTTAAAGAAAGATCATGTTCAATGTTACATTGGTTATTGGAGCTATTAGAATTAACACTAGAAGCATCAGAATCAGAAATATTGCAGAGAGAATGGGGAAGAATAGTAAAGGGGTCAAAAGATGCAGTAAGAACAGCAATAGAATTAGAAAAAATGACATTAGTATAGTATTGCAAATAAAGCATAGCTTTTCTGCATTACGCATTATACAATAAAATAAATATAATTCAAACAATGCGGATCAGTTCATAATTAAGACGAAATATCCAATATGCATTAGATTGTAAGTATATTTAATTTTTATACATAATGTCTCACATTGTAGAGAAATTTTGGAATATAGAATAATAAAAAGTCTTGAAATTGATTATCGTGTTTCATTTTACAAACTGATTTTGCTCATTTTGTAATTTCTGTACAGTAAATTCTGATCTAAAGAAAGGATTTTAAAATTTATAAGAATTTATTCTCTTGGTAAGATTATTTGCCTCCAAATATATTTATTTTGTAAACTTGAATATTTTAAGGCATGCAAGCAATTTTAAAATTGATTATAAAAATAAAACTAAAATTATTCCAAATTGAAAAACACTACCTTCAATATTTGTCTGTAAAAAAGTGCTTTTGGGGTAAAAATATATTTCATGGAGAAATAACGGTTATTGGTTAGCCACCTTTAAAAGCAGGATTTTAAATTTTGTGATTTTAGCAGAAAGATATGCGTCATACATAAACTTTTTAAATTTTGTTATGATCTATATTATGTTTTACTGTACTAGCCTCTGTCATAATGTTTTGGTGTTTTTGGTGTTTGCACATGTTGCTTGAAGTCTATTTGATTTTTGACCAGAATGATTCAAATACACTCTATAACAACAACAACAGCAACGACGCACCAAGAAGGAGTTTCCCGATTGTAATGAAAATTCAATTTTTGACCGATTGTAATGAAAATTCGTATGAAAGGACATTTCGACCGAACATGCAAATGATTAAAATTTGGTGTCCAGTGAATGAATAGCGGGAGCTACAGCGCATCGGAACTGCGCACTCAGCAGGTGTATATAAGAAGAGATTCTCAATCGAATGGTCAAATTTTCTGTTGCATTGCGATTTAGGATACCTTCCTTTCAACGTCTGAAAAAATGGCTCTCTTCAGGATTCGAGCTCATTACGAGCAACTGCCAGAATTTGAAAGAGGTCGTATCATTGGATTGAAAGAGGAAGGTTAGGCAAATCGGGGAATCGCTCGTCATATGGGTCGAAGCGATGCGGCGATTAGAAGCTGCTGGCAAAAATGGGTAGACAATGGCAGATTTCAGCGTCATGATGGTAGCGGTCGACCTAGGGCCTCATCAGATCGGGATGACAGAGTGATTGTCAGATCAGCTATCACAGTGCCTGATTCATCGTTATCAACCATCAGACGTGTGACCAGCCCACGAGCGTCCGCTATGACCGTTCACAGACGGCTGATAGAGCGAAATCTACGCTTTCACCGACCGCTACGCCACCTGACTCTAACGACTGACACTGTCGAGCCAGATTACAATGGTGCTTGGCTCGATCAGGTTGGATCGAGGCTGGCTGGGGACGTATCCTGCTTACGGCTGTGTTCAGACGATCATCGAAGACGTGTCTGGAGACTCCTAGGGCAGCGTGCCGATCCTGCTTTCACTATTGCACGCCACACAGGCCCTCAATCAGGAGTTATAGTCTGGTGTGCCATTTCTTTTGATAGCCGAACCCCTTTGGTCGTCATTAGAGGCACATTTACAGCACAGTGGTACGTCGACGACATTCTGAGACCTGTTTTATTACCGTTCTATTTGCAGCATCCTGGCTCTATTTTTCAGCAAGATAATGCTAGACCACATACGGCACGTGTTGCTATGATCTTTCTTACAGCTTGTCAAATACTTCCTTGGCCAGCCAGATCACCAGATCTCCAATCAAGCCTGTCTGGGATATGATGGGAGGGCGACTGCATCTACTAGGGAATGTTGATGACCTATTCCGACAATTGGAGCAAATTTGGCAAGAAATACTGCAGGAGACCATCAAAGTGCTTTATCACTCTGCCACGTCGTGTGGCAACTTGCATCCAGGCTATAGGTGAGTCAACACCTTATTGAGCTCGTTAATTTGTAACTATGTAACTCTGAAATAAATCACTCAATTTTTCTGAAATTTTAATTATTTTCTATTCTGTACATAACTTTCCTATCAGCCAATTTTTGTCTCCAACGGACAACTCCTTGGTGCATCGTCTTTTTTTTTTTTTTTTGTTATAGAGTGTAGTATGACTTGTTAGGAATCTAAGTAAATTGCATTAAACTTATAACACTTCCTCTTTTTAAAATTATCTGCCAAAATAAGGTAAACATTTATCACATTCACTATATCATAAAATTGACTATAAATCATATATAGAGTATAATTAATGATTTTACAAACATTAAACTTACATAATATTAAAAACAAAGCACACTTGCTTTCGAAGTTTGACTATTTTTCAAACTTCCACACTTTTAACTTATTTTCTACAAAATCCATATCGACCACTGAATAGATTGTATGATTAGCGGAGCAATCTCCAATCTGGAAATCTGTAAAAATGAGTTGCATCGGAATGTTCTTGCCCAGAAATTAAATTTAAATTTAAAGAAATAATATTAAAACATTACCACTTAAAAAGTAATAGAATTTTCGGTTGGAATGTACTTTAGAGTAACTTCCCGTTGGCGACAAAAGTTGTTTACACTTTTTTGGCGATATTTTTACAATTGTGGTTACCATGCTTTCTCTCCTCTGCGGTGGCTTTAGCCGTGGCAACCTTACGAATAAGGCATATGATACATGATTTTCAGTAAGAAGTTTTTTTTTTTTATATTTATACCTTTCTCTGATCATTTTTTTTTTTTCACTTTTGTTGCAATCGCCGGGGCTACCTATTCGAATTTGCCACACGAATACGGATGCCGGATCACCTGAGGTTTTTTTTTTCGTTATACAATCCTCGGAACCTATTTTTTCCAACTATTTATGCTTTTCGAATTTCCACACGAATACGGATGCCGGATCACCTGATGTTTTTTTTTTTCGTTATACAATCCTCGGATCCTATTTTTTTCACTATTTATGCTTTCGCCGGGCCTAGCTTTTCGAATTTACCACATTAATCGGAATTAGAGTCTTCCATCTTTTTTTTTCCCCCGTCTGTCTGGATTACTTTTTTACAAAATTCATTACACCTGCGCAATCTCACAGTCAGGCAGCTGTTTCGGATGTTTTTTTCTTTTAGCCAATCACATACAGTACCTATTTCAGTCTCCGTTTCTAAAGCGAAACTAAATATATAATTTTTTTAATCTTAACCAATCATGGGTAAATCGTTTGGCCTTTTCCATTGTCTAGTGCCGACTTCTCAGAGTTCCTAGAATTTTCTTTGTCCGTTATTCCGGTGTACTAGTTGTGCAGTTCAGTGGTTTATTAATTTTGCTGTGTTTTCGTGCTTTTGCGTTTTACGTTCTTAAACGTTTTTTTATTCAAATTCTCCTGCTTGGATGAT
>BMAW01123163.1:0-17511 GCA_019974015.1 Nephila pilipes | reverse complement strand
TGGAAAAAACCTTTTTCACTTCACTTCAAAAAACCTTTTTCCTGGTCCGATCGACTTAAAATTTTGACACGTTTCAAGCAAAGGTTAGTACTCTAGAAAGACCTGGTTACTAGTTTACTACGAGCGCCATCTCTGGGTTAGTCTCGGGACTTATTGATCGATGTGTTATATTAAAGCTTGTTTTACGCCTTTGTACAATGCTCCTTAAATTGTCAAGCATTTAGCAAAGGATGAGTGTAATAGTTTTTTTTTTTGAGTCATGGATATGTTAAGAGAACGTTTTATCGAGAGAACGTATTTAATGAAGAACTTTGAATCACATGTGGCTGTTGGTATATCCAAAATTTAAATTTTTCTTACCAGTTAGCTTGCGGTTGACGTCATATTTTTCGAACAGCGATGCCATTTTTATATCAATTTGAGTAATTTCTTAAGAATAATCAATTTTTGAGCTTTGAACTTGCATTTCTGGTTCAGATAGGCGACTTTCTACTAATTACTGGAATTTTTTCACCAGAGTTCAAATTTTTTAAAAAAATGACTGCTGTTTCTTCTTCCTCTATGTTGAATCGAAAACTTATGGGGGGAAAAAAAATGCAAGAATGCTTTGAGTTGTAAAATTATAAGCTTAACAATTTAAGCAAGGAAAATAGGTGAACCCAGATTACCAAAGCTCAGACAGAGTGGACTAGTCAACTCATCAAAGGAGGTAACACGCTGAGATGGGCATTTTCCAAAGATCTGTCTGAAAGAATCTAATGCCTATCATTCTATTCATAGAATTTGGGGGAAAGAGAGGAAACATTCTATAGGGATGACCCCCCCCCCTCCTTCTCTGTCTAAAAACTCACATTCAGTGGGTTTTGCTCAGAAACAGCAAAGATTTTTTCAGGAACTTTAGATGGGAATCCTTTCTTCCCTACGTGATGAAAAAAATATAAATATGAGAAAAAAAAAGTTACTTAAAATAAAATATCTATAATAGTGTAATAAAAATTATTCCAAAGTATTTGAATTTCGAGGGCAAAAATCTTTAAGTGGGGAAACATGTCCCTCTGCAACCCTCGATACGCCACTGGATACTTAAATAACATGGAGGGGGGTGGGATTTTGAATTTGCCTGAAAGATGGAGAAAGGTTGTCAAGCAGAATGGCACCTATGTAATTTTTTTTGATGAATGTATACTAAAACTTAAATGTGCCGAGTTTCAATTTTCCTTCAAAATTGGCACTAACTTTTCAGACAACCAAATAAAACCTGACTAATGTATAAAGCTTAATAAGGAGCAGTGCTATACAAAGTAATTTTTCATCAATTTATAAGCAGAAACATTGAAAGAAATGGGGCTATTTTTTTTTACCTAAAAAAATAAAAAGTTGGGAGGTTTCTCAATTTTGAATAATTTAGCCAGCTAAATCATTGAAACAAATGCAATTTTTAATATAGCAACGAAATACTAAATACAATTAATAACTTGATGCTTCTTATATAGGGTAAGTTTTCTCCTATTTAAACCATTCATCCTCTGCAAGATTAAATGCTCAATAGTGGAAAAGTTTAGTTTTATTAATGTCTCACTAGAAGCAACACGAGGGATATTGGCGACGGAACTTGCAATTGTGAACCTTGGTCAAGTGAAGAGGACAACACCTGATCTAGCACCCCTTCTCCTAACTTCCCCACCACGCCAACAGGACTTTGGGACCCAGCGTGTCATTTGCAGTCAAGATTCGAACCCGCGACTCAACGAAAGTCGCCGGCCACGAGTCTGAAACCACAGCCACGCAACAATTCGAAAAAATTGAAAACTGCTCCAGTTATTAAATACACATATGCCATATCATTAATATTTCCATTAAAAAAGTGTAGCAAAGGAAACCTAAAATGTTTTCTTTTTCTTTACATAGAAAACAAATAGAATGAAGAAAACTGAGCTTAACATTTTGTAATACATTATACAATAATTAAGAATGATTGCTAAAAGGATTATCTTACTAAGTTTTCTAGTTTTATTGCAACTCCTAAATCGATTTAGTTCCATTACTGTAAAAATAAGAACAAAAAGTCCAAGGTACTATAAATATAGTATTCTTTTATTATTACATGTATAACATAATACTTAAAACAAAGAAAAAAGAATAATTACAGATGTAAAGGGCCAACACGATGCAAGTTTATGAAACAAATTTTATTCAATTTCCCCCATCAAATTAGATTCTAAAAGTTAAGCTGAATAACATCAGAAAAACTACAGATAAATAAGATATAATAAATACAGTACGCTTTTATTACTACATGCATAACATAATACTTAAAACAAAGGAAAAAAAAATTACATAATGTGAAGATCCAACATGATGCAAGTTTATGAAACAAAGTTTATTCATTTTTTCCCATTAAATTAGATTTTAAAAGTTAAGCTGAATATCTTCAGGCAAAATGCATCTATGAGTAGTACTTGATGCAACACATTATTTTAGTATACCATTAAGATAGTCTAGACTAAGTAAACAGACAAAGTTTACGGGCAATTTCTAATAACTTTTTTTAAAATTTCTATATTTAAAATGAAACATAAATAAACATTACAAATAAAAACAGTTATTTTTTAGCTATGACTTCTAAAAAATACTTTTGAAGAGTATCTCTTTCTTTTTCCAGTTTGTTATGCAGTAAATGCAATTCTGCATTTTCTTTTTCTAGTTTTTTCAACTGATTTGAAAGTTCACTTTCCTTCTGTTTGCGAATTTTTCGCGAGCGTTGAGATGCAATGTTATTTTTACGACGCATTTCTCTGTATTTTTTGGCATCCAAATTAGATTTTTCACTTTCTTTATTTTCTGGAACAATTTCATCCATGTCAACTGAAAGTTCAGATTGAGATTTGGGTGATAAAGATTTCATATCACTTAATGGTTCTTCTATTGTTGGAATTTGCAACAGACTTGAATTCTGAAAAAATAAATAAATAAAATAAAAATAAGTAAATAAATAAAATAAAAAAAGTTAAGAGATTTATCACAGAATAGAATATCTTGTGATAGAATTTAGGTTAACTAAATGATAACAAGAAATCTGGCTTTGAATTTTTAGCCATCTTTTATTCTAATATGCTTTAATATAAATTAATGCAAATTGTTAATGAATAAACTATAATATAAATGAAACAGAAGATAATTTACAGATTCAATATTAGTAAAAATCACTTGCTTTTCCAAAAATTTATACTCAACTTTCTAATCAATTTCTAACCACACTGGAAATGCAAGGCCCTGAAGTAAATCATGCATTCAAACCCTTTTTTAATCAAGTGTTTTTTAACCAAAATGCTTTATTTTCACATTTATTAATGATGTTGACTTTCAAACATTATCAATAGGAGGAGGAAAAAAAAAAAAAAAAGCATTTTTATATATTTAAATGGATTGGCATGCAGTATTATATTGGAATGATACAACAGGTTTAGAAACAAGTTTTTGAGTTAAATCATTGCTAGAAGAACAAGAATGACGATCCTAATCAGGATAATAATAGCCAAATATCTAACCAGGCTTTTCCAACCCAAAGAATTTGTGGACCGCTTCGGAAACATACTTCATTGTAGCAGGCCGTATTACATATATATATATGTATTTTTGTGCATGCATGCAAAAGTGATGAATTTGATGCAGATTTAAATATGCATGTTATAACTACAAATTTGACCTTTCGAGCTGCTGGAAGCAATTAATCTTCACAAACCTCATTATAGAATTCATTAACATCCTACAATAAATTAAGGGAAATTATGATTTAATGAATTAAATTTATTTTCTAAAATGTAATTTAAAATACTGTCCTGCAATTACAACACAATGCTAGTGCTTGATTATTAGTGATCAAAAGACACTGAACAGTCTTAGTCTGTCTGGAACCATACACTTTTATGACAAATATATTAGGCTTGCTGCTATTTCGAATGATCCACAATTAGTAATGCACAACCACACTTTTCAGCAAGTTTGATGGTTAGATATACACTGTGAATTACCCACACATGCAAGAGCCCTTGCAACCTTTTTAAACATTTCTGAACAAGATTAAGAAAAATTGTGATGCTAGTTGAGTCGGTGTACTAAGATATTCCCATAGTAATGGGATACAATACGAGTTACTCAAGATGGAAAGTTCTTTGGTAATTTTGGTAAAGTCCTAATTTGTTAGCAGACTGATAAACTGACGAGCGCGCAAAAGAAATCTCTAAACCTATCATCATTCACAATGCTTTCTTTGGCGTTAAGTAAATTTTAATTTATTAATTATTACTAAAGTAATATAATTAAGTAATATAACTGATAAATAAAAAAGTAAACATAAAAAAAGAAATAAAATTTAAATATATATAATATAAAAAAAGAATTAAAAGTTTTACATATATACATAGTATAATATAAAATAAAAGAATTAAAATTTAATTATATATAGCATAATATAAAAAAAAGAATTAAAATTTAAATATATATATAGTGTATATTAATAAAAATGTAATGCGCGTTCGTTCAAAACCGCAAATCTCCGAAACTACTAGAGCATTTGATCTGAAATTTAGACATAACGTTGCATTTTAATACTAACGGGTTTTTATATACTTATTATTTTGTAATGCATTCTAAATTTTTTGAAATGTAATTTTTAAGTGATTTTTTGGTGTTATGACATTATATGATGTCACGTTTCTCTACGAATATGAAAATTTATACTTTACACAGTTTTTTCAGGATGATTACATATTTTTACAATAATTATGATTATCAATTGGAATATTTATCTATTTTTTTTGTTCTTTGATACTTAATTAGGTTTATTTTTCAAATAAATCATTTTTTAATGATTCTTTTAACAACTTAAGTTTCGTTTTGTTTAATTTTGGCAACATTCGGATAGTATTATCATGGGATGTTTATGTTTTGCTTACAAATTCATGCAAAATTTATTCCTTAATTAATATTTTTACAATTCAAAACTTCGCACTGATAAGGGTAGTTCAGTTTTTCTTACTGCAAATAATGTTAGCATTGTATTTTGGTAGTGTTATGTTACTCGCGTTATTAATGATACTTCCAGTCCTCCATTACATTTTGAAAGTAGACAGTCCCCTTAATTATTTTGCGATACATTGCATTGCTATTGAACTGTGTCTTTTATGATAGTATTGATTTGTGTGAGTATAGTTTATTTTTTCATTGTTCTTCATTTAGTTTTTTAATTATTTTCTTATTTCTCAGTGCAATTGGTGAGAATTCTGTTCTGTCAATTTTCTTTTGAATTCAAACTATATAGTGAAATTGACCTGTTTGGAACAATATGTTGAAGTGGGACGAAATATTCTGTTTCCCATTGCGTCGGAATCGAGCTGTGTTGATTGATTTATGTTTGAAGTTACATATTTTGTTAGTATTATTAATTTCCCCCCTTTTTGTTCCTTTTTTTCTCCCTTCTGTAATGTTTTGCAATTTTATATGTTTTAAATTTAACTTTCTTGTTTTTAAGTGCAGTCAATCAGCTTTCAGTGTCTGTTGCATCTTGAATGTAGGCAGACACCTTAATTATTTTGTGATACATTGTATTGCTATTCAGCTGTGTCTTTTACAATAGTGTTGATTATGTGATGAATGTTTCTTTCTACGTATGTTATTGGTAAATGCACCTGGTCCAGTGCCTTTCCAACAACCGAGGACTGTTGATGGGGTTACATATTCCACTTTCCGCTGTGCATGTCATGCTCTAAATTTATTGGAAAATGACTTACACTGGGATGTATGTATTAATGATGCATGCAACATGTCGCATCCAAAGCAAATTCATGCATTGTTTGCAATTGTATTGACTGCCTGTTCTTCCATCTCTTACAAACTTATGGGAGAAATATAAATCGCACATAGAAGATATTTTTATCGAATGTGCAGGGAAAATTTTAATATTGGCATTGATAATGATTGAAGATTGGTGTTTAGCAATTGCAAACAAAGTTCTCAATCAGTTGGGAATGCCGTCACCAACACGATCTGCTGCTGCTGCTTCATTTGATGTAGAACTACATTGCGAAAAAACTACAACATAATGGATCTTTTGTTCTATGTTTCATGAAATATTCCTAAGTTAACACTTGAGCAAAAAGGCATTTATGATCAAATCATGCAAACTATCAATAAATGGTATGGAAAAATCTTCTTAGATGCGCCTGGAAAAACATTCCTAATCAAATTGATTCTGGCAGCAGTACAATCCCAAAATGACATAACCTTAGCTCTAGCGTCATCAGGTATATCTGCAACATTGTTCCCAGGTGGAAGAACTGCTAATTCCGCTTTGAAACTGCCATTGAACATTCAAATCATTGAAACTCCCACATGCAATATTTCCAGAGCATCAAGTATGGGGAAAAGTATTGCAGAAATGCAAATGACAATTTTGACATGTCCTCATTCCTCGCAATCCTATGATAACATATATGCCATTTCAGTCTAAGAGATTCCAATTGTGAATTTGATTGGCATTTGCAATCACTATCAATAAAGCTCAGGGGTTATCTTTAGAATTGTGTGACTTAGATTTAGAGGCAGATTGTTTCTCTAAGGGCAAACATATGTTACATGTTCCAGAGTAGGCAAACCAGACAATCTATATATCTACAATGAAAATGGAAAAACAAAGAATGTTGTATACCCTGAAGCATTGTAAAATTAACCTTTTGCCCTCAAGGACTCCAGGGTAGGACCATTTCTAATTTGTGTATATTTTATCTGTTTGAGACTTTATTTTTTTTTATTTAAATTAATGTAATTTTTTTTATCAGTTTTGGGCTGTTTATCATTTTTCTATGTTTATTAATATTATACGAACTGCATGAACCTATTTATGTATTTTTGCATTTAAGTTATAATTAAGATTAAATTTCTAATTAAACCAGATTATCCATTAAAGAAAATTATGCCCAATTTAAGATTCACAATTGGCTGGATGGACAAACTCTTTTCTTTTAACCAGACTGAGCCACAGCAATGAGTGGCAGGGTACAGCTAATATAATATACAAAAAAAAAAAAAAAAAAAAATTAAATATATATAGTATAATATAAAAAAAGAATTAAAATTCAAATACATATATAGTATAATATAAATAAGAATTATAATATATAAAAGTGTTGTTTTTTAACAAGATCCCCTTTTTTTAGTAGAGTTACCACAAAAACACGATTTTTACGATTATATGACTTTTTTTGGACGGGTTACCAAATTGGCGATTTATCGCCTTTTTGAATTTTTCCTGGTCGCCAATAAGTACGATAATTTAAGATCCAACCGGCAATTTTATGTGTAGTATAAGTTTAAATCTTTATTTGGATGCCCCAGGTTGGCACCTGGTGGGATACATGGCCAGGCCTGATCCAAACCATTTAAGGACTCTTCAGTGTATATAACAGCCTATCCATTATATAGTCTTCATTGAATCAAATATTGTCAAACAATCTAGTAATTCTACAATTGCTGTTTATTAATTTATAATCTTGACTTTTCAGAACTTATTGCCAATTAAGGGTTCAATTTAATAAACTAGTACATGCAAATTACAATTGTATGTCCTCTTATCAATATAAAGATCTCCTCTTCCTTAAATGAAATAGTTCAGTTTGGATCATATTTACCCAAAACAAGACAGTCTTAATTACTTTCTAAAATAAATATACTTTAAAGTCTAATTAGTCACATGTTTAAATAAAAGCTTGATAAATATTTATACTAATCAATATAAAACATTTTAATAATTGATATATTGGTCAGATTAAGACATACAGGATACTTATAACAAAATTACATTTTATAAGAAATATGAAGAAAACTCACTTGATTGTATGCAGAACTATTCCAAAAGTTCAAATCAGTTATTTCTGGAAGTGAATTGAGATCATATGACAATTCTTGAACTGGTATGCGAGATGAAAAATCACAACTGAAATCAATAAGAGATGACAAATCCATCGTATCTTCTGTAGGTTCCATAATGAGATTTATATCTTGAGAGTCTATATTTGAAACTTTATTTCCTTCCTGGTAAGTATCAAGAAAATTCAGATCTTCCAGGTTTGTTGGGATTAGATGTTGATTATCAAGGAAAGTATCGATATAATCATCAGCAATTAGAAGATCTGAAAAATAAAAATTGTATTATTAATTCTTTCCAAGACTTTTTATTAACATGCAATAAATATGGGCATAAATTAAAACTTTCAATGCTTTTTTATTACATTAGAGTTTTGAGACAAGTTTTTTCCTGCACCCAAGATCTCTAAAACCATGCATATTTATTATCTAGAAGAGAGAAGGAATCTTTTGATATTTTTCAATTTATATGAAAGATCTTTAACTTAATATCAAAAAAAAAAAAAAAAAAATTGAACATTAGTCGTGTCATATATTGCAATGCAAATATAAATTAATACCTTTATCACCCTGGTTTAAAATTTCTTCCATAGGAAACATGTGCAATGTCGAGTCCATTTCTTGAGAAAATAGATTCCATAAATCCGACATTCCACTGCTGGTCGGACTGGGGATTTGATTGGTGGGCCCAAATGCATTCTGAGTAGTTGGATTTTTTATCGCACTTTCCAAGTCCACACAAGTTGGAAATGAATGATTGCATTTTGAATTCTACAATTAAAGTAGATATTATTGTAAACAAATACATATAAATAATATTCTTTACGATCTTCATAAATTATCCTGTACTTGTAACAAATGTAAATACAATTTCACTATTAAACAACTCAAGCTCCTTAATTACAAAATCATTCAATAAATGCATGCAGTAAATACTTAAATAATTCTGGTCATACATTTAAAAAAAAAAAAAAAAAAACAGAACATATTTATTTTCTAAAGGAAGGAAAAAATATCACAAAACAGGAAATTACCTCTGAATTAAATTCTTCAGAACAGAAAAATGAAATTTTCCCGTAAAGGGCTAAGTAGAAGAAATTTGTGTACCTGAAATAAATTTTAATAATATACTATAGAAAGAAATATATATATATATGCATCTGTATATGTCTTATTTTATTTCTAAATACAAAGAAAGAAATATGAAACACTTTAAAAATTAAGGTACATATTTACCCAATCTCCGACATACATAAAATTTGAATGAAAACTACCCAACTGCTTTAAAAAAATAATAGATTTTAGATTCCTTGATCATGGACATAATTTGTATGTCTTTACAATACACTGATTTTGTACCAAACTCATCTCACAAAACCTTTCATTTCAATAACAGAAGGACTAAATTCTCCCTAAAAAAATATCAATACAAACTGCTAGCTTTCAAATCAGCCATCTCCATGGTAAAACCATAATACTTTGAATGCATTTTAAAATTCTTCAGAAAATACTCAATTATCCAAAATGCAATAATCTACTACAAGAAAAAAAAAAAATTATATTAACACATCATCTTGTTCAAGGAACACATACCCTTTAAAGTTAATGCACATTTCATGATTAACTACCATAGTATATATATATATATATGCATAGTATATATATATATATTCAGACATTACGATTCCATGATTAAAACCATAAATACGAAAAAGATATAAATGTCTCCAAAATTTTAAAGGATTGATATAATCTCACTTTAATACTTAGATAATATATTTCGCAGCATTTTATATTTAAAAAAGATTTTTTTTTTATAGGAACATACTAATTTATCCAAAATCAGCTTTAGTAGCATATATTACAACAACAACAAAAAAAAAAAAAGTGTGTTTGTGCGAATCCAAACCACCCAGCTATATAACTACTATCTTAAGTAAAGAAGTGGACTTTGAACCACACACTTACGCTCGAGCACAATATTTTTACATAATGCATTAATTCCGGAATATTACACAATCAACTTGCACAGATTATATGCTCATTCAAACTTTTACAATCCAAGAGGAATAATCTCACACCACTTAATTTAAACCACAAACATGAGCCGTAACATTTACAGAAGTACACGTATTCCGCCCATTCAACTCTGCAAGGAAGAAACTGATAACAAACTTCGGTAAGTGTAAATAATCCAGTTCTGTTACACTAACAGCTTAATTATAACTTTTTTTTTATAAAAAAAATAACATCCTTTCAGGATACAGTACAGTTCATTAAAGATTTTGCTGATCATTTCAATAAATTCTACGATTACTAATTCATAGTCGATTTAATATAAAAAAAATTAACTCTTAAGAATCAATGGAAGTATAAAATTTTCAAAACGATCATCATTAAAAAATAAAAGTTAACAAAATTACTTATGTGAATAAAATACTAACCTTCACAAAGAGAAATTTTAAGATTGATTCTTTAAATTTACCAACAAGTTACAATTTAAAAGGCCTACCACTAGAAAGAATAACGTGCCCTTCACTTAGCACAGTTCAAAAGAGTATTGCACAATTTTGCGCAATGGTGGCTTTTATGTATGGAGAAAGAATGATGTCATTTTCAACCAATCATGGGGCAAATAAATGACATCATAATGTAAAGGTCTCGTTCCCCTAAATGAATTCATTACAGTTCACTTCTTTTGTTCTACTGATATTCTTAAATGGTATTAATTTTTAGTTTTTGATTTGTTTCATAAGATTAAATAATAATAATCTCTCTATTGAAAAATATGAGAATAACTGACGAAAAAGAAGAACATCAAATTTAAATAAATTAATTTACACCTTGGGTACACGACTTAGCACTAGGTCTAGATCTTACAAGATTTTAAGCATATATTTTGGATTGAGCAAGCAGATATAATCGCAAGAGCGGTTACATAGGTATCGACTGGGTAGCCTCAGAAGCCATTAATGCATATAATTATCAATACATACTAGAAAAAAACCTAATGAAAACTTTTACTGCAGTAAATACTTTGAAATTTTAGGAAACATACCGATCATTGATCTAATTTCTAAAAAGACAATGAACAGAAGAGAGGAGATCCTGGGAATAACGTTATTTCAGCAGAATAATAATAACCCTTGGTATTTTAAGTAAATTCAACTAGCAGGATAACGCAGCTAGTTCTACCTGTTATAGAATTAATGACCTGGAATACATTCTGTTAACCTGTATAGTATATACCTTCCACATAAATGAATTCTGGGACATTCTTCAATTAGATACCTGATACTCTATCGCTTTCAGAGAGCTTTTGGAGAAAGCAGTATAGAACAAAAAGAAATTTGGAGCCTTTTTACAGAGGATGAAATGCTTTGATATTTATTAATTAGAAGAAAAAATTACTGTTTAAAAAGAGAAAATGTCTTTTGTTGACCTACACCCTTCATCAATCAATCATTTGGTTCTTCTAGATTATTTAATAACTTCGAGGAAAACTAATTTTTTCTGACAAATACATGTCATTTGAATGGTTTATTATCCATGAACAAAATTAATTTCATTAGACTAAATTCACACAGGGTGCGAAATCAATGTCACTTGATACCTCCAATAACAACTTTACGTATGCTTGTTAGTATGGGAATTCCATACATAGCCGGTTTACATCTTGTGCTTCAACTGTATTTTGATAAATATATTTTATATTACCATATTTTTGTACATTATTCAACTATACATATTTGGCAGGAGAGGATCTTAGTATTTTTTTTATGTATATTTTGACTTAATCTCGTTTAATTTTATTGTTAAGATGTAGTTCGCTAAGCTAAGCCTCTCAGTACTTAATTATGGATTTTATTTGCATACTAGTCAAGTAAGTTTTAAATTATTTTCTGCTCTAAAAACATTTTAAAACTATTAATGACTACTGAGTTATTTTCATCTTTGTATTTTGATTAAACTTATTGTGTACTTCAAATAAAATATTTTGTTTCATAAATATTGTTATGCATGATTAAATCGCTAGCTGATTTTAATGCATTAAAAATAAAGGTCCAATATTTATTCTAATTTAATTAAATTGCTCAAACCAACTGAAAAATAAACGTGAATAGTTAAACTGTTATCAAGCATTTCTGAATTGTAGTATTCTTCATGTACAAACAATTTAATTAATCAGACTTGTTCTGTTTAAAAAAATAAAGCAACCCTGGATTCAAATTGGGATTAAATAGTGTTCTGCTTTAATCAAGACTCATAGTTAAGTTGTGTAATAACTATATAAGGATTAATGATTTATAGATTTGTATTTTTTTTTTTTTACTTTTTTTTTTTAGAATTTTGTGATTCGAATTGTAGATATTTATTTGTTTTAAAATGAACATCAATTTAATCATTAGTTGATTAAAATGTTTTGAAAAAGGTATCAACAATCTTTAAATAAATGTAGCAATCATTCTAAGCCATCTGAAAAAGTCATGTGAATATTAAAATTCTACATATTCTAAATTTCATAATGATGTGGTAGCATTAAGATTCTTCCAAAATTTAATTATTTTTCTTTTTCTTTTATAAAGTAACATTTCTGAATCGAATATAATTTTTACTCATATATTTAAAAATAAATGAAGTGCAGAAATTGAAATTCTGACTTACATTTCCCTTTTCTAGGAAAACCCAAAGTGTCTTCGTTAAGATTATGGATCACCTATAGAATTTAGAGGACGAGGTCACTTGAAGATTTCAGGAATTTACAAAAATTGAGCCAAAATACAATTCTTTCTCTTATCCCATCACTGTTCATACTGATACAGCACCTGAGAAGCTACAGCTTGAACTTATTGACATGCAGTTAGATCACACTGTGAAATAAATATATACTGTTGTGAGATTAGTTAACTTTTACAATCGCCAGTCAAAAAATTTCTATGTAGGAAGAAATTTTCTGGGGAGATGTTCACTTTATTGGGTCTGTATATATTTTTGAGCAAAGTTTTTCTTGCTTGAAGATCAGCAAAATAAAATATAGATGCTCTCTGACAGACATTAACTTGAAGACTGTGATGCGAATCTAAACAAGCAATCTCACTTCTTATTTCAAAGAAATTACAGTAAAGTGTGATAAGGTAAATTTGCCTCATCAAATGGATTTCAAAATTAAATATATTTGCATATAGATGATATGAAATTAGAACAAACAAACAAAAAAAAAAAAAACGAATTGAATAAAACTACCAATACTTTATTTCATTCGGATCTACTTATTTTTATGGTACAATTTCTACTTTTTCTGAAATGTAAAGTAAACAAATGAATGCAGTCATTTTTAAAAGTGCTGCTCTCCACTAACCACCGTTTTTACAATGTGGCCCCCGAGCCAAAGCAATTTTCCTCCCCTGTCCTAGATGATAGACTTACCAGGAAACCACACATATAACTTACTAAAAGCAAATACCGTATAATATTTCACTCTATCTCCCTGTTTCTTGTAGAAATTCTGAACGTAGTTGCGAAAATACTCCATTCTCAGACCTATTATCGGCTATGTATGTGCCATTTGGGGCTATTCTTCTAAAACAAATTTTAAAATTCTTGATTTTACCCAAGATAAAACCATTCGCAGAATTACTAAAGCCAGATGGCTCATGTCTAACGCTGATATTAGAAGAGAAAACGATATCCCTTCAATTAAACATTTCTTGCTGCAAACAGCACAAAGTTTCAACAATAGAATCCCGACGTCCAAAACTCCTCCATCCCAAATATCCCAAACTACACCTTAAATCCATGATTTAAACGCCCCTGCATTATTCTCCTTAATAATTATCCTGATCTTTAATCTCTAAGAAAGAGAGAAAGACTAAGGGCCACATGGAGCCGTACAGCCATGGGAGTGAGGAATTCATTTGGATAGCCGAGTTCGCGATGTGCCCGAGAGAGAGCGTTAGAACAGATTGAATTTTATGTAACTGTTGTGGCCTCATGTAACAATTTGATGTGACTAGAATCGATTATAATGATAAGTTAAAGAAATAAACGAATATTAGTTCCGAAAGCTAGTTATTTGTTTGTAATTCTACTCTTAACAATTTAATTAGACTTATTAGGCGTCCCTGTCTTTTAGCAAACATTTAAAATATAATAAATACATAGGTATATAAAAATAAGATAAATATATTTAATCCTTCCTCGGTATTGCTCTACTGTATGCCACTGTTCGTATGAAAAAAATAATTATTTTTTTAGCAATATGGTAACATCTTCTAAGAAAAATAGTTTTTAATGACCTTGTTATTTGATGCTTGTTGTATACTCATATTTGAAAAAAAATAATAATAAATTGTCTTGCCATTTCACCAGTATTCTAAAATGTGGTCTAATGTACTAAAAGTTTGGATATCACTGGTCTAGATGCCTTCAATGCAAAATTATAAATGAATGCGAAGTATTTTCAAAAAAAAATTTCCTTTCATTACGAGAATGGTGTGTTTGAAATAGTGTTATAGAAATAGAGAGAGTTTTTTTTTTTTTTTTGCATCTATGTACAATTTTATTGTCAAATATTTAAGTTGTAGGATCATGCAGCGCTGAATGTGAGCGGCTATGCAATTGAAAAGAAGTGAGCGTTATGTAATTGAATTGGAGTAGACATTTTTTTTAAAATTAATGCAGTCTTGCTTTTCGCAATCAACTTTATACCTTAACGTATTAAGTGTTTTAATTATTATATATTATAGTAATTCAGTTATTGTTTGTGGATTCAACTTATTCATTTTTGATAGCATATACAGTCACAAATATATATTCTAAAAATGATGACAAACTACGTTCTAATTTAGTTTCTTTTCAATTACAGTCTTATGTTTATTATTTCATACTCTTTAAGAAATATCTTCTTAATTCGTTGAGAATTTTTACTGAGATCCGATGAGAAACATTTATGAGTATAGTTTTCTACGCGTGGAAGTGTGTGTAATAGTATATCTTAGAAAAATATGACTTCTAAATTTTATATTGTTGTGTGTGTTGTGAAAATGCATAGTGAAATTGAACTTTATTGTTTGTTTTCATTTTGCTCTTCAACAAGTACAATGTATATAAATTAATATTTTGTTTTTAATTTTTATATGCACTTTAATAAGCGCAATGTATATAAAAATTAAGGGGAAAGAAAAAATATTTTTCGTAATGCTGTGTTTTTGTTTTTTAATGTATTTTCAGATATTGAAAAGGTTTTTAAGAATAATATATCTGTTCCTTTCCCGTTGAATGCACTATTTTTTTGAAAGTGT
Source organism: Nephila pilipes (assembly GCA_019974015.1). Lineage (NCBI taxonomy): Eukaryota > Metazoa > Arthropoda > Arachnida > Araneae > Nephilidae > Nephila > Nephila pilipes. The sequence goes on along the minus strand of BMAW01123163.1, from coordinate 2,290 downwards.
AGCTACATACAGTTGTGAGATTTCAAAGGTTACATTATTATTAATAATAATTCTATTTTCTAGTCATTTTAATTAAATAAAATACGCTAATTTAATGAAATATTCCATTTGAATTGAACTAAAAGATCGTCAAGAAATTTGTAAACAGAGTAACGGTGATCCTTTATTTGTATTTAATGCATCAAACTATACTTGAAATAATTTAATGAAATTATTGATACTACATACTACTATCGGCAGGGATTTAGAACTATTAATGTAATATTTTCACGTATCTTATTCAGTTGGATCTTTCTAAGTATTTATTAAATGTTAGAAGAAATAAAGTCATATGAAAATTATGATCAATATTTTTTTAAAATACTATAAAACACAACTTTTGATTCATTCTAGCAATCTTCACATAATTGATAAAAGTTATCACAATAAAGGAATTTGCAGAAATATTTACTGGCGTTCATATTTATGCTAAATTTGTTCTTCTTTCAGTCGAAAATTAGAAGAAATTACTTAAAAGTTTGTTCCTGTGACTTCAAAGATGTTCAACTTAAAAAAGCCTACGTTTTAAATTGGTTACACACACACACACACACACACACAAAAAGAGACAATAATGTAAAAGTTTTTTTTAATAATATTTTTCCAGTGATACACAATTTTTTTTCTAATGTATATTAAATTTTTTTTTCTGAATGCAGTCTCTTAATAGGTAGATTATTAAGTAGAACTTATTAAGCACACAGTGATGTTATGGCAATATGTTATTAACTGTTCAAATAACCAAACCACTGTGGATTAAATCTCTATAATCGATGTTTTCTGGAACAGATTTCCCTTGGGGGGGGGGTTGAAGTTAGCCTTACAGATGTAGGGGTGTCTAATTTTTGGAAGTCGTGAGACTATCGTCTGCGCCGTCTCTAAAATTATAAAAGCAGACTGTACACATATAGTTACGCTTGGTGATAATTCTTTCTTCGTGCTAATGAAGCCCTCGGGCACACACATATGCATAGATATATCCCACCAGCAAGATGCGCGCGTGTTCTGTGTAACATATTGTAAAAAAATAGTTAATGATGTTAATATAAATAAGAAAAATGCACAAAAATAATTAAACGATTATAAATTATATAACTGTAGCGAAAACAATTAATTTTTTTTATTTATGCAATTAAAACTAGAAAATACATATTATTATTATGATAAAATTTAATGTAGTTACAAAATTGATTTCTTAAAATTGCTTTAATAATATTAAAAAAAATATATACAAGAATATTTATTGACATGTAAATAATAATTGATTAATATACCGAATTATATCAATATAAAGTTTATAGGAATAGTTAATAAGAAAAATTAAAATATGTAATTTCATAATATACAGTTATTACAATGGTCTTGATAAGCGTAACATAGTGGTTATGGTCGCGGACTCAATGCCGGTGGTTTTCGTTATCAAGTCATGGATTCGAGCCTTGATGCTCTATTACCCACCATGTAGCTGGGGCTGATGTACGTTAAATCTATTGAAGGCCAAAGCCCTCCCTCCAGCACCGTGTGGAAGTTAAGAGAGGGAGGTGCCAGTTCAGGTGTCGTCCTCGTCATTTGACCGATGCTAAAACCAGGCTATTGGTGACCGGGCTTACCTTCTATGACGTCCGTCACCAATAGCCCTGGTGTCGCTTCTAGTGTGACGTTAAAAAAACAATTCAATCTTTAATGGACATAATGAGTACTAATCCTACAAAATATAAGTGAAGAAAACAGAAGTATATGGCAGAAAAGTCAAAATTTGAGATAAAGTAATTCTAAGTAATCCGTCCGGTATTTGGACTGAAATTTGAGTGTTTGTACTGGTACTATGCATCCAGCCATCCTACTCCAGCAATTCTTTTATGACAAAACAATAAACAACCATATATAAGCAAAAGTCCCAATTCATAAAAAAGTGATTAAATCAAAGAAATAGAAAAAAAAAAAAAAAAAAAGAAAGTATAAATTAAGGAATCAAAATTCCTTACAGCCAAATTAAAGTTATCTATAAAAAATATTGATACGTATTTTTGCTGTTTATTAAATTCTTATGATTTAAATAGGGTTATAAAGCTTTTACCTCCCAGAATCAGAAATTCTCAAGCAATCCATTTAATATGGAGCAAGAAAAGCTTTTCACCACTAAACTACATTTTTTTTATTGATTTATAGACTTTAAGAAATTCACATATACATTTAATACATAACCTACCAACTAATAAAAAACTGAATAAACTTTGTACCAAGAAAAATA
>BMAW01123161.1:35373-60867 GCA_019974015.1 Nephila pilipes | reverse complement strand
CCATAGCAACTTATCTATCAGCTCAAAAAATATTAACAACCCCCGAGCATTTATAAATTACATATTATTTTACATTTGAAATTATTTTTTTACCTCGCAGTCCATCTTTAAATAAAAGCTCGATTTAAAACATTTTTACTTGAATTTATTTAATTCTTTTTAGTTCGGAAATTTAAGCTAAAAAAGGCAATTACAGGAACTATATGTGCATGCAAAATTTCAGTTTAATTAAACGTTATTAGGTGCAAGACCCAGTCAACCAGCGCCTCCTCCCTCCAAGTGCGTCATTACTTAGTATTGCATTGTAATAGGAGTTATACGTGAATGCTAAATTTCAGCTTCATCGGGTGATAGTATGTTAAAAATCGAGTGTAAAGAACAAATCGAGCACTCTCCCTTCCCCCTCAAACCTATCACTACTCGAGCGTACCATAATTTTGTATGTCTTCGGAGATACACGTGTATGGAAAATTTTAGCTCAATCGATTGAAAGGGAAATAGTTAAAATTTTAGTACAAAGTCAAGGCCCAGGCTCCCAGGCATCTACCTCTAACTGCTTGAGCATGCCATAATTTTGTATTGTCATAAGACGTGTTAGGAAAATTTCAACTCAATCGGATAAGAGAAAGTGCGTTAAAATTCATGTACAAACTTAGAATGCTGTAACGATGTACATACATAAATACGAGTATGGACATAACAAATTAAAGTTAAATAACAGCTTGTAAAAAGGTTATATTTAATACCGAAACTTTAAAAATAAAACATGTATAAAATTGTATCTTCTTCCTTCAGAAACTTACACGCAGAAACATTTTTTGTAATAACCAATCACATCACTTAAAATCATATTTGAATAATGCTGTACTTTCGGTTGAGGAAAAAAATCAATGATCATAGAATTCAGTGGACAACCAATTAGTTTTCATATTCACCAGTGAAAGCTTCCAGTGCAGCATACAACTACTACCAGAATTCTTATCAAGTGGCTTTTTCTGACAACTCACGCGATAACGATAATGTGTGGTAGGGATGGGAACTGTGTCTTGAAAAGTGTGTTCCATTGAGGATACATTAAAAAAAAGGTACAACAAAAAGTGAGGAAATCGGTGTCATATAAAATAAGTTATGGCCATGGAGGCATTACTTTTCAATCAAGCCTCAAGCTAATCACGTTTTTTTTTACTTTAAGAGTTTATAGATCTGAAAAAACAGAAGTTAAATGCAATTCTAAGGAAGTACATCGTCATCTTCACAAACAGCTTCTTTGTTCAATACTTGGTAAAACTGCAACATAGAAACCGGTATGTGATACCGAAGACCGAGGATTATTGTTTTAAAGCAATATGTACTGAAGATGCCTTATTCTTTCTATAATAATTAACCAACAGAGAACGTAATTAACTGAAACTATTTTTAGATTATAATTGCGACTATAGAATGTCCTTGAAGGCGGAGAGATGTATTCAATCTTGCCGGAGAAGCAATCGGAGAAGGAAAGAGTATAAGCATTCTACATTGGTAGTTTTTTTTTTCTGATACGAAATATCACTGTAACTCTTGTTTTTCTGTTTTATTTTTAATTATATATTTTTGTTCGTTATTTCTCCGATATTAATCCTTTACCTCCGATGTGTATATACAGGGTGTACAGAATTTTAAAACCCTGTTTCAAAGATGCCTTCAGACGAAAAAAGTCATCAGAAAATTATGAAATTTTGTGGAGTACTTAATAAACGGATGAGAATTTGACATCCACACCAACGTGAGTACTTCAATCATGATAGATTTAACGTTCACCAGCCGCCGCTACCCGATGGACTTTCAAACACCCATTCAAAGGCGTGTTTTAGGGCTTAGGGGGCATTTGAAACATATGATAATGTGTGATCTAAGAACTTTACTTAATTTTACAGGCAGCGTTTAACGCCACGTTCTCAACATTTCCCAACATATATTTCGATCAACTGTTGAATATGTCCTCTAGCGTATTCAGAGTGCAGCTGAAGATGTTGACCTTCTTGTAGATATGCTTAATTGTAATAAAAATTCCAAAATTGTTGTAAAACAACTTAAAAGATGGGGACTAATACATTACTGATTAATGCAGCGCTTTCTAGTGACGATATTTGAATCTTTTTTCATTGAGAGAAATACTCGTCCTTTCATTAATTTGCGTTTTTTCACAATTTTCGGATGATTGGTTTCGTCTGTAAGCAACTTTCAAATAAGGTTCTGTAATTCTGGACATCATGCGTTTCACATAAAACGTTCAGATCATTTTTTTTGCTGATCATTGAAATTCTCATCGTTTTTCCTGTCGAAGAATATATTATCGAAAAATGAGTCAAATGAGTGATTTTTAGGTATTCTTATTAAGAAAAAATATTTTTTAGATCGTGTAATATGAAACGTAAGATTTCTTATCATTCTCGAACTGATTGCTAAATGGTTGGGTGTATGTAGAAAAGTTATATTTTTACCATCTTAAACCATCTCAAGAACGTGGATAAAATAAATGGGTTCCGCATGAATTGAGCGATCAGTAAATGCAGTTTGAAATTCGTAGCAAAGGGCAAGAAGACGCCTTTTCTTAAAAGAATTATAATCTTCGGCGTGAAACTAATTACAAATGGCAACATAAAACGATCGAGAAAGTGGATTTATCATGAGAGACAGTGACAAATCCAGGGGGTGGCCACAGAGACACATCCCTCTTCTATCATAATTTCCCTCACAGACGAAATGACATACCTGAACAGGAAATCCTAACCAAATTTTAATAAGTATTATTTGGTTGTTTTATTTTCAAACTTATTTATTGGGCTCAAGGCACAGGACCGAGAGGTGTACCAGACTGTACATTTTTAGATCGCATTTGAAATCATTTCTTGAATCAATATTTAGTTCATTTTGAGACTAAGGACTAAGTAATCATGAATATTAAACGATATAAACACAATTAAATCTTATGAACTTTTTGAAGGAAAAAAAACAATAGTGTTTCCTTATCGATTTTAAACCCTCATTTCCTGGATCCTTCTTTGGTGGTGGGCATACAGAACATACATTTCTTCAAAGCCAGAAGGTTGTAGGGACTGTATGGTTATTTATAAGGGGTGTGATCCATTATTCATTTTTAAATCGTGGGCAAATAATAACTTCCCAGCCATATTCGAAATCAAAGAATATATGAAATCGAGGAAATGTATAGAAACACTTGCCCAAAAGTTCCTGGCCTTGAGCAACGCACATTGATCCATACTCCTCCATGATAATTCGAGATCATTTGCAGCACAAAACCTTGATGAATTAAGCTACGAGATCTTGCCGCGCTCTCCATACTCACCCGATCTTCCAGAACAGACTGCCAATTATTTCGCAGTTTGCACTCTGTGTTCGAAATAAGACTTTTTTCTCAACAAGACTGAGGTCAAAATTTCCTTCATAGAATTTGCAGCTTGTAAAAAACTCACAATTCTTAAAAGTGGAATTTGTTGGAAAGGCGTTGGCAAGAATATGTTCAAGTATATTTTGATCAATAAAATGCTTCCTTGAATATAAAAATAAATTAATATTTTTCTTTTAATAATCTGATATATCATATTATGTAACATCATAAATATTTATACAGTCGGCCTCCGTTAACTGGCGGTTGTCCGGGTCCATGATTACTAAACCGCGAATTTAATGAATCACGAGTTACAGGTTTAATAACTAAATTGAGTGATAATATATGAATTCTAACATCAATATGAATTTTAATTTTCTGTGCTACGTTTACATTCATTCGACTTTATTTTTAATTGTTATGGCGATCCCTTATTCAAGAAATACATCTTTATAACTTTCAAATTTTGAGCAATAAAAAAGGGTTGAAAGGGCAACTAACCTCACTGGCTGCGAGATCTTGAAAATAGTCTTTTACAAAAAAAATCCAAACTGAAACATTTTCCTGTCCGAGAATTGATGATTCAAATCAAATCTAAACATTAAAATACAAAAAAGACAAATAAAAAGTGTTAAAATTGTTGACCCTCTCTTAGCCCCAAACTTTCAAAGGATGAGCGACAAATACAATCTTTTGTTCCCCTCCGCTTAGTCTGATTTTTATCTTCGTTCTTCTGTGATGAACGACACTAGTTATCAGCATTTTACAAACAGGAGGCTTGCAGGTTCTAGTTCTATCAGAAACTCGTATTTTGCCCCTGTGCTTTTTTTTTTTCTCGTTCTTAGGAGTGTAAGTACCATTAGACTTATTTCTCTCTCATGTTTCTAATTCCTCTCATTCTGAGATTGCTATTGCAAATTGGAGCTCAAGGGAACTTTTATCCCACGATATTTAAAATATAAAGAAAAAAAAAAAGGCATTAAAGTCTGCTCTTAACAGGAAGTTCTAGTTAGCAGAGAAGCATGGTAAAATTGTGCATTAAAAGGATTCGCCATTTAAGGAACTGCAAGTTAACGGTGTCCAACTGTAGTTCTGAAATAAACTTGTATTTATATTCGACTAAATATTATAACCAACCTTTCCATCAAAAATTAACATTACATGTTCAAGCTAATCAAAGGCAAATCGGCCATCAAGTCACTTAACTAATTAAGAGACATTACTCTGAAAGAAACTCGTTAGCGGTTTCACATTTTACGGCCCTATTGAACTTATGTTTCGCGTTGAGAACGCACACCCACCAACCCTCTTGTATAATCTGCCTCGTTTGCTAAAAATGATGACAAATCGTTTTGACTTACTTTTTGGACCGCACAACTTCCGGTGGCGCTTTGGCCGTCTCCTGTCTGGTTTCCGGTTTCGCTTTGAATGAGGATTTAAAAGCTTTTATCTGCAGCCACGAACAATTAAACTTTACTCTATTGACTTTATCTTCTGCTGCTTGCATGTGACAATAAGGAAATATGACAAACGGCTTTGGGTCTTCCATTTTTAATTTTCATGCTGCGGAAAAGTTGGAGATTTTAATCGCTCTGTTTTGGCGCGAATTGTCTGGCGATTCTTTTTCTGCGAAAGGAAGTGGGGAGTGGATGTCGAGAAGCATTGCAGTTTTGATAGCGACGAACAGCAACAAGAGAATGCGCATTTTAAACATTTTTTTTCTAATTCTATTTAAATTCAATTCTAAAAGAGAGAAATAATTAATGTAATTGTTCGGTATCTTGTGTTTCTACGAAAGGCCCATTTGTGGTCTCTCTTTTCAGTAGAATTAAACAGATATTAATGATAATTTATTCAACTGCAGACCAAAAGGAAATACGAGTAGAACGTGGCATGATAAGTAAAAGAGATTCAAATGAAAACGCTATCAATAATTGTAAACACACGAGTTTATTTGGTGAAGTTTAAACATTTTTGCATTTCCAAGATCGCGCAAATATTCATTACGTTTAATTTACAAAGTTTTTATTACGAGTTTTTTTATTACCAACTAAAAGCTAAAAACACTTTTTGTTTAGTTTTTGGGTTTAAATGATAAACTTTGAAGCAATAAAAATTTAAAACAAACAACTGATTTAGTACTTGCGTATTTTTCGAACTTTAAGACATACCCCAAATTTTTGAGTCTACTTTCAGTAAAGAAAAAAATATGTTTATAGAAATATTTTATTAAATATAATAAATAAATTTACCATTTCATCTAAGAAGGAAAGAACGCGATAAGGCTAAGAAGATTCCAATTATTACAATGAATTAAATTATTCGCAAAATTTACAATTATTTTGTAGAAATGCGTGCGTGTTAAGAAAAGTTATTTTTCATTTTAGAATGGTTTTTGTTTATTGAAAGTATTGCTTTAGACTTTTATTTATAGATTAGAAGGATATATACAAATACAAAGTAAATTTATTTTTGAAATTATATTCTTCCAACAACAATAATGGTTGTTGGCAGAATATAATTTCAAAAAATGTGTAGAATTCTTATCTTACACAGTTCTGTTTAGAATGTATGTTATCCTAGTAACTACCTTCACAGGCATACAATATTAATTTTCTTATCATATTATACCAGTCAGTGGAGGCAGCTAAAATTTATTGATATTTGAAGTTCAGGAAAATCGCATGCATTACGTAACAGTTTTTTTAAAGTACATAAACGAAGCAATTATTATAACACCTGATATATAAAATTACGTCTTAAAAATTCAGTGTATTGTTCATTTGGTTAAAATTTTAATGTTTTGTAAAATAAAAACTTTTAGAAACTTTTTGAATCTTTTAAGAGGCAAATGAAAGAACCCGTGAAAGGGGGACGGGGGAGAATCCCACACAGCACAATTACAGAATCAAATCAATCTAACCATTGCTTCTCAAAGAGCAACGAAGATATAGGGCTAGATTTTTACCCTTCACAATCCCCACATATTTCATTCGTTAATATTATTATTATTTTTCTTATGTTTTTGTTAAATTATAATGAATTACAATGTAAACATTCCCCCCCTCTTTTCAGATTAGTTATTAATGAGGGTGGTTCAAAAAGTATCTTTTTTGGAGATAGAAGGCATTGTGAAGAATATTGGTGTATTAATTGTGTGCCGACACTGTTAATCGACCCCAAAACAAATTTGACGCTGATTCATAGGTTAGTTATAATTTAGCAGACATTTTCTCTAAGAATTTCAGTGGTGCCGCGATGAGTTTCGTCGTCATTTTGAGTCAAGGTGTCACCATCGATGAAATCTAGATTCATCATTATACATCCAAAACCAAGCAACGATCAAAATAATGAGATTTACTTCAAAGTGAATATGCTCCAAAGAAGGGTATAGTAACAGAAAAAGTGGTAGCAAACACTTTTTTTTGGATGCGAAGGGGATCCGATTCTTGGATTTCTTAGGAAAAAAACAGGCACAAAGTAATGCTATAGTGAGTTACTCCATTCCCTTCCCATTTCTAATACCTTGTTTCTCATTTAGGACAGATTTTGTTAGTGAAGTTATTAGTTCGTAGTTTAGTATTAATTTTTTTGGAAAATTGTTCACCCTTCGGCCGCTGTTTTCCCGGCTCATTGGGAGTATGTTTTCCTACATTCCCCTATGGAAAGTGGACGATTGACCTTGAGTAACAGATGATTTGAACCCTCGATTTGTCGGTGCAGAGGAAACTCACCCGGTCTTGTATTGCAGTGCTCTTAACAACAAGGTCAAAATGAATTTCTCTTTGGGATTAATTATTGAAACATTTTAAATTTTGTTGTCAATGGTGAAGACAGCCTCCGCAACCTTATTTTCCAACAAAAACTTAATTTTCTTTCTTACTTGACATCTTGTTGATCATTTTTGGACATCTTGTTGGGGCAAGGCATCCGGCGCTATCTCCACATGTTACCATAGTTGATGAGATGTAGCACCGAGCCAAAGCAGTGTTTTCTAAGTATGCCAAATCAATGGTTTTCCTATCATCAGCCAATCGCGCCCTATAGCCGATAAATAGGGAAAAAGAGCAAGCAGTGCAAGTTGTGTACCATATGGGATCGCACCAATAGCGTACCCGGGGAAAATTTTTTAATTTTGGGGTCTATATATCATCATTGCCGTGACAGAAGCAAGTTTTTAGTTTAGAATAACCACTTGGTAAAAAGTAAATAATACGCAACGAGTATATCAATCTTATGTCTCTTCTTTAAAAATTTTCAAGTATTGTTATAATTTTATCAAGTTATAAAATTTTTAAAAAAGTAAAGTTCATTTAAAAATAATTAAGAAGGCATGAGAATAAAGTTTGCATTTTTTTGGAAGGGGGTGAGCATTTTTAGGGATGTATCCCTTTCCTCTTCATCTACAAACACAAAACCAGAAGTACTCTTTCAGAAACAGAAAAAACTTTTCTGTTCTCTTCTCAGGAATCGGCTTAGTTGAAACTCTTTTTACTGATCATGATGAAAAAAAAATATTTAAGCATAAGGAGAAAAAAAGTTCACATGTTTAAAATTTAGAAAATAATATAACGGTATAATAAAAGAATTATCCTGAAATATTTTAATTTCGACGAAAAATCTTGGGGGGGATGCATATGTTTCTTTGCACACCCTTTGGGTACGAAACTGAGTTATGCATTATTGTGTTGGAATGTAGCCGCAGGCAAGCTCTGAAGGTAAGGGACAATAACAGGTTGTAAAACCCTAAAGGAATAGCGATGATTAATACTTGAACCGGCAATGCATAGTAGGATGTGAAGAAATGGATTCCGATAGCAACTTAAACCGTAATGAGGAATCAGGATCAGTATGTCAATGCATAAGGCAACAGTTAAGCATTCTCTCTCAACGGTGTCTCCACACTCTAATACGACCACTTTAGTGTAACAGGTAGATGTGTGATTCGTCTGTAAAAACAATGTCGTGCCATTCAGTTGTCCATGTCAAAACACCATTGTGGAAGTAAACCGTCTATGGTTTTGAGACAAAAGTAATTCGTAGAAGTGGACACTTTACGGACATTTCACTGTTCCGCAAACGACCTCGAATGGTACGATAGACAACGATTATTGTGAAACATGCCAATTTATTTCCTGATGTGGTAAAGCGATTTGTTGGAAGTTTACTTCTGATCTATAAAAAAGTATAGTATCAACTGGATCCGTAAATGTGCATTTAGGGGTAAACCTGAATTGGTGTTTATGGATATCTTTTTGATTTAACATTGTGTGTATATGTAGAATTATTAGAATCTCTAGCTCTGTCTGGCATTTTTCTTTGCAAATGATTTTTGTTTGCATTCTAATACGAGGAGTATTAGTATGGGATTATTTTTCAATAAATATAATCCTAGATTATGACTATGATATATGTTGCTTTGGAGGTAATTAACGATACGAGATTCAGCATTATCATGCGAACAATATGCTTGTTGTTACATGTAGTGATGCAATGATGAGAGTGCAACTGGGGCCGTAGGTCAGTTGTTCCCTCTTGTATCCATTGATTATAGATCCACATCACTGTTGTTTGGTTACAACCGACATGATCTACGATTTCTCGGAAAAATAATTTGTACTCTTAATAGCAAGAAATGTGCTCGAATTGCATTCGTATTCTTCTTTAAGACACACTAAAGCTGCTCACACATGAAAAAGGGATTACACAACTTCAAAACGGCATTATGTTTTATTTATATAGAGAGATTATTAAAGACATTACGAGCGCTCAAAATATGCGTTTGCGTTGAAATGCTAATCATTTGCTTATCCCTTCGCAGTATAAGCATGATGAAAGTTCAAGTAGTTTGAAAGCCTTCTTCATTGTGTTGGATTTTGAGTGGCCAATAGTATAAATACTCTGATGAAAATTTCTTTAATAAATATACAATGTTCATAATTATACAAAATATGATACGTTTTTATAATTCTTGGAACCTAAATCTGGTTTTTGTTCTAATTCTTTGTTTTTTATAACGAGGTATATTTTAGGGATTTAACAACCATTTTATACATATGTTACCTGTATTTAAATACCATTACCAACTTTAAAAATTAAAATAGATTCGAAAATTGAAATAATAAAATTAACCATAAAAACTTATGCCATTGAGTTATTCGTGATTATCTCTTATAAAATTACAATTTCTTCCCCACCCAAATGAAACGTGATTGGGTAAGTTAGATAAAGATAAGGAGTGTAGTAAATTGAATTAGAAATAGTGATATAAAAGCAAGTATGGAATTCGAAGGAAAAAGAAGAGATATAGAGGATAACGACAAGATGATAAATATTTGTAATCGGATTGAATCATCGTAATTGATCTTTTGTGTTGGAAAAAAATCTTCACAAATCGAGAAGTTCTTGAATCGGAACAATTGATTTGGTAAGGTATGTTTTTACTATCAGATTATAAACTGAGAGAATTTAGAGGGATTAGAGAGAGAGAGAGAGTGTGAGAGAGACCTTACACACTCTTTGTATTTAATAAAGAGTTTTGTCCTGCTCATTCGAGTCTTCAATTGGAGTTTTGAACTTTATTGACTGAATTCGGTTGGAGGTTTGAACTTATTAAAATCGCTGTAGAATTGAATAACAAAGAAAATGCGTCACAAACCTCCTCATGTTGTCAGAAGAGACGATGCCTTTGAAAGCGCGGCAAGCGATCAAAATCGTAATAATATCATTTACGGTATCGAGTTCTGATTCCACCGAAGCTCCATCAAGTGAAATGATGCGGACTAATGCCCATCATATCGAACTGGATCTCAAAATCCTCATGCAGAATGCTGATGAAGTCAGGAGAATTAAATACCAACTCCAAGTGCCATCCTCGGCACTTGATTAGGATTCGAAATTACGAAGTAAGACAACTGTGGTTCTTGTGCATCTCTTAGTGGGACATTGATTTTAACCACACATTTTTTGACCTTGATTTTAAATTATGAGCCTCCTCAAGGACCTGCTTTGTAAAGGTACGCACGGGAATCACAACTCCGAGATATTCTAATGATCTTTTTATTTCCAGTGAGGTTTAATTTTTTTGGCTTAAAAGGATATTCTGGCGATCCTTCCTCCAGGGACCTTCTTTAGATGTACGAGAATCACGAACGCGAGGTACCCAAGTCATATTTTTCTTTCCCATGGAATTTATTATTTTTTAGTAAACACCGGTGACGTATCCTTGGGATACTCCTGCAATCCTTTTAGCCATCCCTCTAGCGATACTTAACCCTCCCCTCAGCGTTTATCTTCTTTGAGTAAATACAGGAATTATGAACCAAAGATACTCTAGCAATTTTTCCTTTCACATGTACTGCCTTAGGTAAAACGGGTGAAGCGCACCGGCATACCCTAAAGATCCTTCTCTATTTTTGATTCTCCTTCTTGCTACACAACAAATTTTTCCTTTTTTGTCCAATTTGCATTGATTCAAAATTACGGGTAACTGTGTTCTCTAGAGTGACGCTGAAACAAAATTAACTAAATATGTTCTATCATTTACGCTTCGCGAGATAGAAAGCTAAAAATTTTAATTTTATTCACATTATCTAAGAGCGGCAAATATCTTACAAATCAGAATAATTTCTAATTAACTAATAATTATTATACTTTATTTAAGAAAGTCATAACCGATAGTAAAAGTCATTTAACGGAAATTAAAAATTAGAAAGTATGGCCTAAGTGGTCCTCAGGAAACTTCTACAGCAACGCTAATTCAAAACTTTTTGATATATTTATTGTTTATGAGCGTCGAACTTCGAAACAACACGGAGCTATTGGCAACGGATCTCATAATTTTGAATCTTATTTAAGTGATTAGGAAGGATCCAAACATGTCACCCTCTCTCCAAACTTCCACACCCCGCTAAGGAAGGACCTGGTTCCTCGACAGACTTAACGTGCATCAGTTCTGCTACTAGGCGGGTATTAAATGGTATCAGAACTTCGATTCACGATTCTGAAAAAATAACGCCGTCTGCAGGCTTCCTGACCATGATCATTCTCTTACTGCGGCCGCATTAATTCAGAGCGAATCACCAAAACAATGCGCCTGACATAAGCCACAAGTCGTAAAAACAACGACTTCTGGAAGGTCGAAAATTGTCTCCGAAAATTAAGTTACCAACAAACACATCCTCTTCTTAAGTATGCTATCATAGTCCCATTTAGAGTGACTTTTTTCAAAGGATATTACGAATAAGTAGCGAGGTTAAACTAATCATTACCGGTCAACTCTCGAAGGACCCTTGACGGACGGAACAATAAAAAAGAGCGAAAGCTATTTAACGTGGAAAATGATGGACCACGGTAAGAGTACCTTAAACCAGAGCAGATGAGCTGACAATTTCCGGAATTGTTTTCCGGATGAATGTCCGAAGCTCCCTAGTGGACTCTAGAATCGATAATGTCCATTTGCAGAGTTCCGGACGAAAACAGGAAGGCTCTTTTCAACTGCCCTCCCTCCCTACTTCAAGCAAGAGAAATAAATTAAATCACTACTACCGACCCCTCTCTCCTTCTCCTAGGTTTATAATAGGCATAGCTTCAAAGGCCTTGGCGTTCCACTTCCCCATGAAAAGGCTCTGGGGAAAAGGAGGTATAGGCCATTTTTTTTTTTTATCATCGAAGAATAATAACGTCGTCTTTTTGACTCGAGTTGAATTATCTGAAGATAAATGATCCCACTTTAATATTTAAATAATCGGCGTAATTTAATTATGGAGAGACTTTGAGAATTATGGATACGAGTGATGTGGAGATAGAATATTTGGAAGACATTACAGACTCGTAAATTTTTTCTGCTTCAGTGGCATTAAGTCTGAGGAATAAATGTTATTCTGTATATAAGCGTATAAGCACAAATATGTGATGAAGTCTCCTGCTGCCAAGTTGGAGGAATAATAATAGTGCTGCACATCTGGAATATATCTTATTTGCAAATCGAGAAGGGATTGCACTGTTTTAGTAAAATTAAAAACCGGCTTTGTAAAAAATACGAAAATCAAGATTTGTAAAATTGATAGTCAGAATCCATAAAATGTGCAGATTATTTTTAAAATAAACAAACATTTACTGAACCGAAGATTAAAACTAATTAAATACGTAATGGTAACGATAGATATCAGAGATCCTTTTCTGGTTACAAAAAGAATCTATACAAGAACTTAAATAGAAACTAAGTGAACGTAAAACTTGCGTAAAAGTCTTCAAACTCACAGTTACAACAACGATTGCACAAACAAAACCATTAATTTTTCAATTAAGAATTACCAAACGAAATGTAGTAATTAAAAATGGCATATAATAATGAGGAACTTTTATCAGGCTGTCCAATTCCGAGAGTGATTCAAAAAGTATGCGTGCTATTAATGGGAAGTAGGATTTGTGGAATGAGAATATGCTAATTCACTGTAGTATTGTCTAACGATCATTTTTTCTTTTTCAAAGAAATTCATGAGTAGGACATCTTTCGCATTCCAAAATATAGGTGCCATATATTTTACGATAGTCTTAGTCTATTTTGGAGCAAATTCACTGGAAGCAAATAGTCACGATAACCTAGTGATCATGGTCGCCGACTCTTGGGTAGCGTTGTTTTCGTTGAGTAATGGTTGGAGTACTGATGTTACTAAAGATCCACAGAGTAACTGGGCTGATGTACGTTAAATCTGGTCAAGGTCCCGAGTCCTTCCGATGACATGGTGTGGAAATTTGGAGATGGAAGTTAATGCTCAGGTGTCGAACTCGTCAATTGGCCAAGGCTCAAACTTTCGAGGTCCGTTATCAATCGTGTTGCTTCTAGTGAGACGTTAATAAAACAAATCAAATCATTGGAAGCAATCCATTGCTTTGAACGTTGCCTGTTTTTACATGTGTAACGATGAATTACAGTCTCATTGACGATGATGACTCATCGCAAAGTCCCGGTGATAATTTGAAGCGGCAGCAATCAAATTTTGATCTGATAGCAAATGGCTGCCAAATCAATCGCGACTTATGGATTAGTACGGCGGCGTTTATCAAATGGTGGTACACAATGATAACACTAACTCGTTTTAGTAACGTCATCTGTTGCCAAAAAAGTACTTTTGGGGACTCTCTTATAGACGTTTAATCAGTATGTGACATGTGTAATATGGTATACTTTGTAGAGATGAGTTTCTCTTTAAGTTTATCAATGCACGAAACCGAAAAACCAGATTTTCGATTTCGTTAATTGGGTTTGTTTTCTGGTTAACCAGACTCTTCGAAATTAATTTTGCAATCTCTTAAATAGAGTATAGGAAAGTCTAGTAAATTTGACATTTATTCTAACAATTGTACCTAACTTTGTATAACCTTTCCAATGTTTTATTTTTATAGAGAATTTTCAATACGAAATTGAAAACTTACGGTATATTTTTGTTCCAACTTCGAAAAATTCCCAAGACTATTTTCAATTTCAAATCAATATTTCAAATATCAAGTCAAATTTGTGAAATTTCTCAGTATTATTGATGATTTTTTTCGATTTTCAATCCATTTCATGAACGAAACACAATTGAATATACACTGCCTAACATAGAAACTGCAATACCATAAAAGAGAGCATAGAATGTGACGAAAATTAATACTCAGACAGAGAATGCAAACGTAAATAAGTGATTTTACTTACAAGAAGAGGATTTTAATACAGCGATGAAAATGCAGGGAATTTAGTTAATTGGAAAAACCACTTCTATGGCGATGCAAGCAGCAACTGCACCATGTACATGTTCAATTAGCGTGCTGGTAGTGTTCCAAGGAAATGAAGCACATATGTTCTTAATTAAACTCTATTGTTTTTTCGGCGATTGAGGCTGGGGCAGATGATGAAATGCGGGCATTCATATCCCAAATATGTTATATCGGTGGGAAATCAGAAAACATTCCAGGCCAAGGAAGCAACTTGGTATATTACAAAGCTTGTTTGCTGATGAATGGAGCGTACACTCATGCGTTGTTCTATTGGAAATTGCTGTTTTGTAGTCGCTAAATATTCGATCGAATAACTGGCTTCAACATCTCATCAACTTATCATTGTTCCGTCAATATGTCTTTGATGAGCGTAATGAGTGACCTACTATCATATCTGATGGCATTCCAAACCATAATGACAAGTTGAGGAGAGATACAGCGTTCAACAACATTGGTCACATTGGCTCTAGTTGCACTGGTATCAAGACTCGTCGCTCAACACCACATTGTGTCATTCAGTTATCCAAGTGGTTCAGTCCTGACACTACCGTAATCTTTCATGTCAGTGGGTAATCGTTGATGGCAGTCATCGTAAAGGGCGGCTCGTGTACAAGCCACTTACAGCCAATGTCGTGAAATTGTTTTCTCAGACATTGATGCATCCAAAGCTTCTTTCACATTCCTCAGAATATCGAGAGTAATTGATTGTGGGACCACTATGACCATCTTTGAATACGTCGATCCATATACTTTATCGTCCGTCTATGAAGACCACCAACAATACTACGGTAAGATGAAGCAGCTGTACGTAAGCTTACAATTTGTTCCCTCTTAAAATCGACCGATTATCGAAATTTCCTTCCGTACCGACGCATTGTTCACTCATAAGTATCTTCTGTAAGGTATAACTTCTCTAAATTAAGGATTCCCTTGGCGACATAGAGCAGCGATTGTTGGTTCATCCTCTTTTTCCTTTCCTTTTATGTGCTGTGACCACGTGATCAGCTTGCCTTACGAATTACTTAGAAACGTATTCTCCAAAATTTATTTATTTATACGACCTAATATTCATGGTATTACATTTTCTACGACGGGCAGTTTTATTAATTTTACGCTATTTCAAAAATAAACTTTTATATAATTCTATACATATTTTTTCCGATAAAATAAAAAACAATATGTAAAATTCTCCAAACAATTTTTTAGTACTGAAACTATAAGTTAAATGTCAAAAACTTTAAATTTTTCAATTGTATAGCAATTCTTGGAAATACATTTAGTATTATGATGATATCTTCTGGTAATCTAATCATATACAAATACGCAATTATCATATATTCATTGTTTGTCAAGATAATATAAAAATTATAAAATTGAAATTGAAATTTTTTTTCTTACAAAATAGAATCGGTTTTAAGTAATTTTGAATCTACGCATCGATTTTGGAAAACATGTCAACATCATCGTTTAATTATCATGCGACGTGTTTTCAAAAGTCAAGACCACTCTTTTTAACACATAACACATTTTCACTTAATAACATTCACATATTACACTTAACTCATAATACATTTTGAAAAAACCTCATTCCACGAAATTGTAGTAGCAGTATTTTGTTTATTTAAAAAAAATACTTTTCGGAAAATGGCCGATCTGATTTGTTTACTCGTTTTATTTACAATAGCGTTCTTTTCAGCTGAGAATTTCTTTTTTAAAAAAACCAAAAGATAATTTTTTTCTTTTATTAGAAAATCCATTTTTACGAAGACAAAGATCTACTTAAAAATGCCACGTTTTCTGCACGCTGAAAAGATAAAGGGGCCGTTTTAAATCCTTCGACAGAACAAAGGGAATTTAAAAAGAAAGAAAAAAAAAAGGAGAATGATTCGAATTCGAAAGAGAAAAGTTCGATGCCGCCTGTTTGCAAAATATCTCTCCATCTACTCTTCGATGCAGGAGGGGATTATAAATAATGCAAGGGAGGAATGAATTGTCTTTTCTCTACACCTGTTCGCAGACAGAAAGCTTTAATAGCCGCTTGAAACCGCGACTAATGGGGAGATGAAACACGAATCCCCCCCTCTTTCCAAAGAACATCAGCTTTGTCTGCACTTTTGATCAGAGTTGATATTGATTTCTTGAATTGTAAATGAATTTTCCAGATCTCTAATTTTAGAAATACAAAAGAATAGAATGGAACTTGAAAGTCTCCCGGTCGAATCATCGCATACAATTGCGCGCAATATTTATTTTAAACGTAAATGGTAATTTTCTGCATTTCGAGGTAACTGAGATTTTAAAAGGCTTCACATTTTGCAATTTTGTTATTTTGCTGTTAACAATTAGAGAGTAGTTAGCTGAATCCATACATGAATTATTTGTGAGAATTTGATAAGCAGAATGTTAAAAAAATTGATTTTAAAATTGTCGATAAACAATCCATACCACAGAGAAAAACATCTGTATTTGCATTTTTCTCAAAATGATTGTTAGAATAATGGTACACTTTAATCATAACCCAGATAACATCAGTACTATGAATAAAATGTTGTTTCTTGTACAATGAAACTATTATTTTTCAACAAATCCTTACAAATTTTAAGTATAACTCAGTATTTGTATGAGAGTTAAGGGAAAATTTGAATCACATAATTAAAATTTTTATTAGTTTCGAATTTAGAAATCATATATATAATGATATTCAGTATATAGGATGTTATGCTTAGAAGTACTATACAACTTTTCAAAATTATAAATGAAGTGGAATTTATGCAAGATGTACATAAAAATAAGCTCAAGATTAAAGAATGTAAATATAGCTATTGATTATTAATTGCTCATATGTAATTATATATGTAATAAATGTAATTTTAACATTTACTACATATATAATTATTATGTAGTAAATGTTAAAATTTTTATACATACACATGTACATATGTATACAAATGACTTCTATTGCTTTTAGTTCATTAAAGTGGGGTTTATTTAAGCACTGTATAAATTCTTCCAAGATGTCCAAGTTACATTAGTACGAGAAGTGTTCTTTCGGAGAACACCTAGGGATAAATCTATGATTTATTCCAACTTTACGCTTGCTTTATGGAACTTTTAAAAAAGTATCATGAATAAATGTTCATATGGATAGAAATAATACTTCTTAAAAACTTTTTAACCTGTAGGAATCTAAATTTATGCAAATAGATTAAAATTTAGAATTAAAGATAAGGGAGGGAGAGAGGAACACAAAATAAAACGATTGAATTAATTAAGAGACTCTTCGACAAGAGTAAACGAAATGACGAGGGCGGAACTTGAGCTTGACAACACAAACTTCCAAATCATACCACTGTGAGGGAATTTACCTCAACAGATTCAACGTATATCAGTCCCACTTCACAATGTGTCTTAAATGGATTCCAACCCATGACTGGACTGGAACAATGGCGGCAGCAAGCTCGCGCACATTTACCATTAGGCTTCTGTGATCGCATGATTATTACATTCTAGTGTCGTAAATTTGAGCAGGATGGCGGTTCAGAGATTACCCATATTAAAAGTGGGAATGGGGTTGTACTCACTGTAACAGGTCAATTGAAACATTCCCGGCCTGACACATAGATGGCGCTATTAGAATTAAATCCATATGTTTTTTAGTTAGCCCTAACCCTCAAAAGATGCGTGTATAAATTTGACAGCTGTCGGATCATTAGTTTGTGAATTATAGCATTTTGAGTGAAGCAACTTTGTTATTGTGAAAAAAATGGATAAAAAGGAATTTCGCGTGTTGATAAAATATTGCTTTTTGAAGGGAAAAAATACAGTTGAAGCAAAAACTTGGCTTGATGCCGAGTTTCCGGAAACTGCTCCAGGAAAATCAACCATCAAGGATTGGTATGCTAAGTTTAGACGTGGTGAAATGAGTACAGAAGACGGTGAACGCAGTGGACGCCCAAAAGAGGTTGTTACCGACGAAAACATTAAAAAAATCCACAAAATGATTTTGAATGACCGTAAATTGAAATTGAATGAAATAGCAGATAATCTAAAGATATCAACTGAACGTGTACATCATATCATTCACGAATATTTGGGTATGAGAAAGCTCTGTGCAAAGTGGGTACCGCGCGAGCTCACTTTTGACAGAAAACAACGACGAGTTGATGATTCGGAGCAGTATTTGAAGACGATCAAGCGTAATAAACCCGAGTTTTTTTGTCGATATGTGACAATGGATGAAACATGGCTCCATCCTTTCACTCCGAAGTCCAATCGACAGTCATCCGAGTGGACTGCACACGATGAACCCGCTCCAAAGCGTGGGAAAACGCAACAATCGGCTGGCAAGATTATGGCGTCAGTATTTTGGGATGCGCATGGAATAATTTTCATTGAGTACCTTGAAAAAGGAAGGACCATCAACAGCAACTATTACATAGCGTTATTGGACCGTTTGAAGGATGAAATCGCCGAAAAACGGCCGCATTTGAAGAAAAAAAAAGTGCTTTTTCACCAAGACAATGCACCGTGTCACAAGTCAGTGAAAACGATGGCAAAAATCCATAAATAGGGCTTGGAATTGCTTCTTCATCCATCGTATTCTCCAGATCTGGCTCCCAGCGACTATTTACTGTTCTCAGATCTCAAAAGAATGCTCGCTGGGAAGAAATTTTCGTCGAATGAAGAGGTGATCGCCGAAACTGAGGCCTATTTTGAAGCAAAGGACAAATCGTGCTACAAAATGGTATCGAAAAGTTGGAGGGTCGCTATAATCAGTATATCACCCTTGAAGGGAATTATGTTGAATAAAAAAAATACTAATTTTGCCAAAAAAAAATGTGTTTTACTATGGTAGGCCAGGGACTTTTCAATTGACCTGTTAATATTGTCCATTGATGGTTTTCCTTTTTCTAAGATATCCACGAGTACGACGCTTTACATATACCAAAACATCATCCCCATAGCCTTTCCGACCGAAGAGATTGCTTTCGCCTTCTTAGAAGTAGATCCACCGAAATCAGCCTATTTCTCAATTTCTGATGTACATTGATGAATCTAGGTCTCATTAACGATAGCAAGTCGACGCGGTAGCACTCTAAGCTATTCTACAACTCAGCGTTAAATTTTTAGTGCAATTTAATAGATGTCAATACATAATGGTAACACCAGTTTTCCTTAGAAACCCCACCTGCCGTCGAAAACAATACGTTTTGAAGCATCCTCGTAAATGGACATGCAGTAATTGCATTTTGAATATTTATACGTAAGAGTAGTAATATTTCATGGGTTGTTTCAGAACCCTATATGAGCTTTCTCTGTTTCACACGAGTTTAAAAAGTTTCTGATGCTTCCGGATGCACAAAGTAAACGTAAAGTTAACTAATGGATAATTTACAGGGACCTACATTTAGCAACCAATTCTAATAGATGTTTCTTTCCTTTACGTTTTGGAACAAAAATTTCTGTTTTCACAAATGGTAATATGAATTTTAGCTTCTTATAGTTTAGTGAATTAACAATTTTGCTGGGTGAAAATTGTACAGATATAAGGTTTTTACATAGTCTACTTAATCCAACTTCTCCACTTGCAGTTTTATCCCATACGTATTTTTTAAATCAAGAATGCGAAACTTATAACCCTCAAATGATTTGGTTTAATCGAAAAGTGCACACCTAAATTTTAAATTAAAAGTTTCAGTTGCTTTTATAACATTGAAGTTATTTGTAAAACAAATCTTTATCTTATATGGGCTATAATATGTATGCTGCAATCTTCATACATTTTAAATGCTTGGGTAAAAGAACATTTAATTATATATTGTGAAGTCTAAATTCACATTTACTAACTCAACGATTTTATTATGATTCCATTAAAACTACATTTTTTAACTTCCGTAGGTATTAATATCGCTCGGATCTAATACATTTGTCATTTGAGAGCATATCTAGCTTTTTAAAAATAGCACATAATTTATAACGTTGACCCTGTCACGTTTTCACTTCACCTATGACTTTGGTGATTTTTAATGTGATGTTGTTTGCATTGTAAATCTCTCTCAATGAAAAAAAAAATCGTGACTTATGATTATTATAATACATTTATCGAAATGTAAGGAATATAACTGAGGAGACGCGTATATAATCAGAGAAGCGTTTAATATTTTAATTGGTATTTAAAATATTGTTAGAGATAACTAGCTGGAGTTACAAATGTGAGACGTTTGTGTCCAGAGTTATACCAGTAAGCATAGAGAGAATCTATAAATGATAAGGATTTAAACTGTCATATATAAATTCTCTATGGACTCGAACCAGATTAATTTTGCAAGATGAATACAAAGATATTATTAGGGATGTACAGTCAGTAATTCATTGATCTGACCAAAATAACTTTGTTATCATTTTGTAACTTAATATACATCGGATCATTGCATAGCGACTATTTAAATAATTAATAATGATAGCATAAGGGGTGTTACAAATTTATTCAAAATTTACTTGTTTACACTTCTGCAAGCATTCGTAAGCAAAATTTTTGGATTTCATCAAAATGAATTGTATTGAATAATAAATTATTTAATCTTTTCATATTAAAATACCCGCTCATGCCTGTTGTATAAGTAATTAATCATGTAATCATGAATATATAGTAATTAATTTATATGTTTGTTGTTATGATACTAT
This sequence comes from Nephila pilipes, assembly GCA_019974015.1. Lineage (NCBI taxonomy): Eukaryota > Metazoa > Arthropoda > Arachnida > Araneae > Nephilidae > Nephila > Nephila pilipes. The sequence continues at coordinate 40,031 of BMAW01123161.1, read as the reverse complement.
TTCGCCTCAACTAATTGAAACGACAATGCGTTATTTTTTCCCCCTTCACTTTTCTATACATTTGAATGTTCATTCTCATTAATCTGTTTATGTCTATCTAAAGTATGAACATGTGTAATTTCTTTTAGATTTTCAGACATTTAATTTAATTCATTTATGATGATATAACTATAAATTTAAACAAAAAAAGAGATATAATAGATTAAGTTACGCAACAAAAACGCTTGGTTTCGTTTGGAAGGGCAAACTGGTTGTTTGGAAGGATTCCAATTCCGTTCTAAAACTCGGAAGCGTTCCATTTAATAAGGAGAATGAAAAGAGAGAATAAATGATAAAAGAGAGTCATAGTCGTATCTACATTTAGTTTGTCGTTGTTTGCTTCGGAGGAAATAGTTTTACTCTGATCCAAATGACCCTGGAGTAAAATCACTCACGAGTTTAAAAGAAAGAAAAAATTGTTCAAATAAATCTTATAGTAAAAATTTGTTTCATACTCTCGCATTACTAATGATACTTAATAAAAAATTTCATATGCGTGGATTGTCCAGAAATTACGAGTATCGAGCTTCTGATGTTCAAACAGAATTTTTTCAACTACAACGGCTGCACTGCCATCAAGATCAGAATCTTAAATGGAAAGCGTGCTTGTTTGTCTCAGTCAGGTTGAAAATTGTTGTTGTAGTACCGGTTTTTTTTATATGAATGCATGAATTCCTCCAACTGCGAGTTGAGGAGTGTAATCCAGCTTCTTCTTGCGAAAAGATGCGCGTCGTTCCAGATATTTAATGAAATAAAAACTGATTACTGGGATGGTGTCATGAACCGAGCTAATGCGTGCAAGTGACGTCATGAATGCAAATCTAGCAGAAAAATTGAAAACTGCTTTTTGACTCGAAGCAGAGGTTCGGCCCAAAATATGGCCTGTGTCATATGTTTGTAGTAAATTTGCATTAGTTTGTCGCACTGTTAATTGCTTCCTTCTGGGAATATTTCAATGCGTTTATCATTATTACCCATGGGAAAGCAATTAATACTGAAAGGTCTCAAAAGTTATGAAGGGCAGACAGAACAAAAGAAAAGGAATGTGAACGAAGAGAGTGTATTTGTTTTATGACAATCCGCGACCCCATATAAAGAACGACATAAAGTAACTCTTAAGCTCATTCTGTTGGGACATCATCAACAATCCCTCTCACAAACCTGATCTGCCACCTTTGAATTTACATTTCCCCCTATCTGTTTGTATTCGTTTATGGGTATAAAAAGGTTTTCCATCGCCAATGAGGTCCAAACTGCCTTCAAATAGTAGGCTAAATAGGTAATGAGATGTTTTTTTTTTGACGAAGTATAAGAAAGCTAATCCTCGACTCATAAAATACATTTTAAAGGAAGGTGTCTACGTAGAAAAATAGTGTTTGTTCCACACATACGAGCTTGTAAGATTTTCAAAAATATAATAAATTTTCGATTCTTAAGAACTTGAATATTCTTACTTTATGGTTAACATTTGTACATTTCATTTTCTCGAAAGAGAATGAACAAATTGTAAAGAATTGAGATAAAAAAGCGACATCAGTTGGTGCGCTGGCTTGTGCAAGTTTGAACTGCCTATCTAGGGATTCCTAAACACACGCCTTTCACTCTTGGCTCTCAATACGTAGTTCTCGGAGCAACATTGCAATTGTTCCGCAAGAAAATAAAACATACAACTAAATATTGTTGCCAAGGAAATATCAAGACAGTATAAAATAATTTTTGTGCGATTGCGTAATCAGCAAACCCGAATGACAATCATCAAATATGATTCCTCTGTAAAGGATTCTCACACGTTTTTTCCTTCAACCAACCGTTTGAAATTATTTGATTCAAGAACCACGAATTGTGAATAAACCTTCACTTATGAAAATCAGCATTGCTAAGTATATAAAAGTGTTATGAATAGGAAATGATGAGATAATTAAGATAGAGGGATTGGACATTTTAAATGTTGAGAGAAGTCGGAAGGTTAAAGAGAATATAAGACATAATATGGGTGGGAGAAAATAAAATAATTGTCAGATAATCGAAATTTTGAATTTGACTCAAATTATAAGAAATGTTTCTGACTCGGATGCAATCATCCTATTGTTGGGATAAGTAACAATTTCAATTATGATATTTGGTTTCGGGAGCAAGCTACTTATCGCTTTACATTCATAATAATAATTGCTTTGTTATGATTCAAATACAATCGAATAAAAACAATTTGAATTTCTTAATTAACTTTTTTTATTGAACTTTTATTGAGTTTTGAAGGCTTCGATCGAATGTAGTGAAGTGGAAGCGTTACAACTCTAAAAAAAAATTGTGAGTCTCTTTTAAATATGAGAAAATCTTGAGAACGAAGTACACTTATATTTTTCCACATCATATCTATGCGAGACAGGATTTTCAACGATGTTTAATGTGACTGTTTATTAAAGCCACGCTGAGAAGCAATGCAAGTGCTGTTGGCGATGGAACTGTAATTTTGAACCTCTGTGAAGTAACGAAGACGACATCTGCGCTAGCTCCTCCCTCTCCAAACTTCCCCACCATGCCTAAAGAAGACTTGGGACCTTATCCTTAACGTGTATCAATCTCGCTACACGGCAGGTATTAGTAGCAACAAGGCTCGAACCCACATTTCGACGAAACAACGCCAGCCGCAAGTCTGCGATCATGACCACTAGGCTACCGAGGCCACAACGATGTTTAATATTAAAAGAATCAGTAAAATCCTGGAAATTTTGGAGAGGAGATGTGAGTGGCTTTTTATCATTTATTTGTCTCAGTATTGCTGAAACCTAAAAAAAAATCGCCAAACTCAAGTATCGCATTAAATCTGGGAATATTTAAGTACTGCAGTTTTATGGGGAGATAGAAGAGAGACACAATATCATAAAATGACCAAAATGTAGAAAAAAATTACTTCCATATTTTAATTGTTTAATCTTTTGAATTTTGTGTACATACTTTCATAGCTACTCTATTTCTCTATTCTATTTCATAGCTACACTATTTAGGGAGTCATTTAAATTTTCTTAAACAGCGTGCTAAATTAATTTATTGACTGATAAGACTTTAAACTGCTTTTTCACAGCTTTTTACTTTTCATGACACACTCACGTACTTAAAATGCCAAGGCTGTTTGTTACCAATAAAAGTTTTGAGATTTTTTTTAATTGTTTTGCATAATATGTTAGATACTAGTAATATAAGTAAATTGTTATTTTTGAGAAATCCACAAAATAAGATATAACGTTTCTTTTACTGTTTTTCGTAACGTCTGACAAAAATTATATTTGCAAAGCTCTAAATAACTTAGCCCATGCCCAGAATTGTGAGAAATACTTTTAGGAAATCGTGAAGAAAACTTGTTTAAAAATACTGAAATTAGTAGTAGTTGTGAGAGTTTTAAAATATTAAGATATTTTGAAAAAGAAATACAATATTAAATAATTATTCGTTTGACAACGGTTTTTTTTATGAAATACATATTTTATGTGTGTTCAAATTGGATAAATAAATTTTTTTTCATATAATATCTAATTAAAAAATATTGTTCACTTTCCCCCCTTAAATGCTTATTAAATTAATATGGTTACTTTGTACTTTGACCCCTTAAGTGATTATTAAATAAATATGGTTGCATCAATCAATATCGATATTTTATTCATTTGCAAATGTAAGGCAGGGCCTGTAAACACAGCATCCACAATTCGACCACGACATGACTCTGTTTCCTCCCTCCTGGATATTGCAATTATTTTTGTGAGGAATAATTTTCATTGCGTACTCGAATTTAAAAAGGCTGGCTACATCTACTTCAAAACTCATGTTGATTTGTATATACTCTTTGTAAAAAATATCTGTTTAGATTCTCCCGACTTCATAAAGTTTAGGAACCACTGGCATAGACAACGAGCCCAAAAGTAATCTATGAAAGTACAGATTGCTTGAAGGTGAATATATAATCTCAGCATCCATACCGATTTTTCTTATTACTAATTAACATCGGTTTTTAGAAACAACATGAGAATTATTGCAGACTAACCTCTTAATTTTGAGCCTCAGTCAAAAGACGAAGACGATACCTAACCTGGCTCCCCACTTTACAAACTGTCATACTATTTGATTGTGAAGATATTGAGTCTAGAAATATTTGATGGCTATCAGTCCATCTATGTGACGAAAGCACGTTTGAAAACAGTGCGTTTATGGAACCATGTAAAAATAAATTTATTTCCACATTCTCAAATATATATAATGGGTTCCTACACGTCCCCCCCCTTCAACTAACTTTTAGGCACGACGTTATATAAATTCTAACCTAATGTTTAATCCTTGACTTACGTAAATCATCTGCTATATAAATTGAAGTGTAGTAAAAAAAAGAGATGATAAGTTACAGATTGGATGGATTAAAGTGCTGAGAGGAAATAGAAGATTGTAGTACATACGATATTGCTGTAAGAAAGTAAAGTGATAATTGAATAGTTGTTTATGCAATGAAACTAACGTTTACATAGATGTTAATTATGCATGAATAATTAATGTAATAGTTATCCGTATTTACCATTCGTTAGTTGTGACTGCACTTATATATATATATATATATATATATATATATATATATA
>BMAW01123161.1:0-31278 GCA_019974015.1 Nephila pilipes | reverse complement strand
GCGTAATAAGGTGAAGTGACGCTCTTCCGATCTCGTCACTTCACCTTATCACACACACACACACACACACATTTTTTTGTACATCACGTGGAAAGATTGAATGCCCGTTTGAGCTTTGAGGTTATTTTGACTAATTTTTTTGCTTTTTCAATTCTTTGTATGGCTCGAAATATAGCATTCATGGGTTCTTATAAATGAGTTAATATTTTTTCAAAATTTAAATTGCATCTGAAATGTAAATTCCAAATTTGTGTTCATTTTCTTAGTACTTCGTGTTTGTAGTTTTTATACATGTTGTGTTGTACATACAAAATTTTAATCTTTTTGTTTTATTTTTTGAGTTTTAAAAAGCTTTTTTGTTTTTGTTACTTTAGTTTTTGGTTGTCATGCATTGTCTGTTTTTCTTTTTTAAATTTAATTTTCAGGATTTAGTCTTTTGACTCTGTTTACTTTGTATTTTGGGTTTATAACCATTTGATTAATAATACATTTTGTTGATGGGGATATTTTGATCACAAATTCTAGAATAACTCAGCTTAACCATCTAAAACCTGTTACAACTTTAAATAAAAAAATTTCCATTATTCTATTTTTTGAAAAAAAAAAAAAAAAATTCGCACATTACATACACACACACGCACGCACGCACAAACCACAAACGCACTCGCATATATATGCGTGTGTGTGCGTGCGTGTGTATGTGTGTGCGTTCGTACGCTTTACATTTTTTGATTGATATTTTCTATTTATTTTTGCATTTTTTTGTATATTTTTAAAGTTCATATTCATTTGTAATAATTTTATAAATATAATTTAGGTTTTGTTAATTTTTTTAAAAAGTTTTTATTTTATTGTTATACTTTGCCTTTAGATTCATGGTACATATTTTTAGAATTATTACATATTTGTATATTTCTAAATTTTTTAAATGAGTTAGATTTCAAACTTTTGATAGGTTTTTTTCTGCAGAATTTTTAATTTGATTTCTTGGTAGGGGTTTTTAAAGTAATATTTAAATTTTGGTGTAGTATTTTTTCAGTATATTTCTTAAGTTTCGTAAATTCATTCAATCAATCAATATTGTTTAGTCGTTAAAACATAATAATATAATAACCATATTAAAATGGAGTTGTAGAAGTCAAATATTCTTATTGGAATTAAGAATTTAAATGTGAATAAACAAGTTCAGATTTTTTTTAATGTTTGCTTTGATTTTCTATGGTTGTATTGAATTTGTTTAATTTTTTTTTTTTTTTTTTTTTTTGTATTGCTGAATTGCTGTACGGTTTTGGGAATTTTGATTACTCTTACTCTACATCATTATTGATAATGTATTACTGAAATTGTGATGACTTGATCCATGAAATTAGTTTGAACATACTTTTCTCAATACAAAGTTCAGGACATATTTAAATTATATTTTCTCCATTTTTTCCCTTCCTTCTTTTTCTTGATATTTGCTCTGTTGTTTTGGGAAGCTGTGTTTATTTAATTTGGCTGTAATTAGAATTAATGGTTTGAATAAAAATTATCATGTTTGATGGGTGTTTTTGAATTCTTGTACATTATATTTAAGTAAAATTATGGCTTTTTTACATTAGAATATTCTGTATGTTTTAAATTATGATAATATTTTTTAAGTTTGATTTGTTTTGTTTATTTTGATATTTTACTGAATGTTTCAATAAGTTCTTTAGTTTTTTATTTCTAATAATTTCATTTTATATTTGTTTTCAGTGGTTATAATTTGTAATTAATATGATCTAACATAATTTAAAAATATATATCTAATCAAATTAATTACACATAAATGTATATATATATGTGTGTGTGTATGAGAGAGAGAGAGAGTATTATATGGACTGTTTTAGAATAATTTTGTAATTAAAAATTTCTACTTGTTAAATTACTTTTTCACTATACAATAATACATTTTGAGCAAAGTTCATTGAACAATGACCTTGAAAAATCCTGAATTATTTTCCTAAATTTGCAGTTATTTTTTTATGTTTTGTCGTCTGTACTTTTACAGATCTAACTGCATTATCTGCAAACAAAAAATCCTAAGAAAAAAAAAAACGGAGAGAACTTTCAACCTTATATAATTACGAACCTTCTAAGTAAATACGAATTAATAATAGAAGAATAAACGTCTTGAAATAAGAACAAAAAAGGATTAAAGAAAAGAAGGAGAAAAAAGAAAAAAAATGCAAAAGAAGAGAAATCCCAGTCGGAAATGAGTCGCGTGGTACAAAAAAGCAAACAGAGCAAAGGCAAGAAACTAAGCCGAATTATAAATACCATTAATCGTCGGAACACTCCAAAATTCTTGCACCAGACGCAGAAAATTGAATTTTTAGCTTTATTGCGTCCTTAATTCTTTTCTTACACAGAGTAAAAACTTTTAAATCCCACTTTCGTCGTTGAATTAAGTTTAACATCGGCTTAGAGTGCAAGGACTTCGTTCGAAAATACGAGAGAGTGCGTGATTAAGTTTCCTCGGAAGCAAAGTGCTGGGAAATTTTCAGCGGGAAAAATTTTAAGGTTTTTGTTTTATTACTATTAATCAGATATTTCTTTTTGACAACTTCATAGCTGAAGGTTTCTGGACGACAAAAAATTCTTTCTTGATTCTTTTAAAAATAGATTTGTTTATGTAATAATTATGAAAATTCGAATATTGGATTAAATTCGAACGAAAATTATTCGAAAGTCTTAAAAAATATTTCTGCTTATAATTTAGATACCAGTTAGTAGTTTGTTTGTGTTGGATTTACATTCAATAAGATGTAATTTTTTTCACGTTCTAAATTAGAGATAATAAAGTATAAGCAGAACTTTTTGAATTTTTGCAAGCTTTTACTTAATTCTCTGTGTTCATATATGTGTAAAAAATATTTATATTCTGTATATATCCATAGAAAATTTATTTCCGAATTTCAAACCACTTTTTATCATCCGATCAAGTTGAAATTTTGCATACACGTATAATTCTGATGACAATACAATACTAGAGTATTCTCAAGCAGGGACAGAGCGTGGTCTGCTTGAGTATTCCGTCACTAACTTCTTCCAATTGAGTTGATATGTTGCACACACGTATAATTCACGTAATTGCTTTTTTTAGTCTAAAATCCACAGATTAAACAAATTCAATAAATATAAGAAAAAGCATTTTAAAACAAACTTTTGTTTAAAGATGATCCGAAAAGTTTAAAATAATTTTCTACTTATATTTATTAACTTGTAATCTGGAACTTAAATATCTCGAGAAGATTTTTAAAGAAGCTTTTAGTAGTGAAATTCCTAATGTGTATGTGTCTGGTTCATAATTCTGCATCAGATATATCGACCTTAAAAAGATTACACACAACTCAGATAAAATAATATAGTGATAATCTGAATTTTTAACTTGGTAGCAGTTGTGTCTTACTGAAAGACATTAGGGCTAAGAAGTCATCTCATAAAATACGTTTGTACTATGAATACCATATATATATTTGGTAAATAATATTTCAAAATTATATTATGTAAACATTATATATTCTCCTAAGTTTATATTATGAATCTTATCGTAAACTTTGATTTTTAGTGTTTGAAATCCTTACAGGCTTTAACGTAAGAATTCGCCAATTTCTGTTTTATTTCTGATTCAGTTGTATAATAGAATCATTTCATGTATAACTTATACTTGAGAAAACGAAGATTGTTAAATAGAATTTTGAAACAAAAAAAACCCACCGAGAATACGAAAATTTGTTATAATTTTGAAAAAAAAAAAAAAAAAAAAAAAAGAGGAAACTACCGAAAATAGTAATAACTTAACTGTAAATGAATAAGTCATTTTCTAAATTATGTAATCAATACATGTGAGTAACATAGAACAGGTTCGGAAAAAGTTTTACGTTTGTCTTAGTGGCGATTTAGAATGGTGCAGAAATAGAACTTTCTGAATGAACAGTTCTGTTTTTAACGAACATATTTAAATAAAATTTAATAATGATCATTAGCAATTATTCATAAAAGCAAACAGATATTTCGCAAGTGAAATGTATTGGATATATAAACTAGCATTTATTATTATTTTTTTTATCCTATGCCCATCTCCGACCTTTCAGTCAAGTCGACGAGCAGCCAATACATTGAAGAACGATACAAACAGTCAGCAAAAACGTTGTCAGTAACACGAAAAGGTGATGAGTTAAAAGAGTTAAAAACATTGAGGACAGCAGAGCATTCCCTGAAGAGTTCTCCGGTCATGATCATGCATGGTCACAAAGAGGACAAATATCTGTGCTTGTGAGTCCAGAAACTATAATTATGTTACTGAATTTATTAAAGTAAAGTAAGGGTTATTCAATTAATACTCTCATGTTACAAATAGTTTCTATTACAATTTAGTGGAAAAGTTGTTATAAAATGAAGTGATATAAAATGTATAATGAATGTTTTTTGCGATGTTTTTAAAAATATTTTTGTGTGACTTATATATAAAACATATTCTATGTCAAAACGCTTTGTTTTCTTTCAATGCCTTTAAATTAATACATAAGTTGTTTTTAAACTCCCATTTGAATCCACTTGAATGTCATTATTAAAATCATTATTTAAATTATGAAGAAATTGTTACAGAGCTGAAAGTTATATAATTAATTGTTTTTTTTGTGGGGATGAGAGATTTCAGATTTATTTTATGAACAACTGCCAAAAGTTTTCGAATATACAAGAAGTGTAAGTAAGTGTTATATTATAGAATACCGTAAGTAAATACCCATCTTTTAGTTGAGTTTCCTACGTCATACAATTAAGTCTACTAATAACAATCTATGAAGATTAAGTGTGTTTTGTATCACAACTTTTGCGTAAATATAATGGAATTCTATTGAATTAACAATTCGATTGCAAAGCCTTTTAAAAGCATTGAATTGTATTATCACGCGACCCAGTTTGCACGCATAAGAAAAATGTTTACAACACCATAATCATCGAAAATTCGAGTACAAAAGAGAAAACGGCGAATGGACACTATTGGCACAATCACAAAGTTTACTGATTTTTCCAAGAAGCATTAAGAAAACGGGAACTTTTCCATTTTGGAGATATTCCGAAAACTGAGCATTAAATCTAAAGTATTATTTATATTTAGAAAATGAATAGTAACATTAGAATATTCATAGACTAATTAGAAATGTATCTGTTTGCAGAACGGTCTGTTGAACTTTTCCAGTACTATCAATAACAATAGGTATGGAATTTTTGTTATCATTTAATTGAATGGCTTAGTTGTTTTGGATTATTTGATGAACTTTTTCAGGACTATCGAGTGTCTTCAATATTAGAGTGGAAACGGTAGCAACCTCGTGGTCAACATTGTTTACGTTAAAAACATGGTTTCAAGTCGTCCCAATTCCATTAAAGATCCGCCACGTAGCGGGGCTGATATATGTCAAATCTGTCGAGGCTTCCAGTTCATACGTCGGCGAGGGAAAGAATTTTTTAGAGCGAGGTTCCTACTCAGGTGTCATCTTCGTCACTTGACTAGGGATCAAAATTACGAGGTCCCTCGCTAATAGCCTTCCTGTTGCTTCAAAGTGTGACGTTAATAAGCAATCAATGAATTAATCAAAATCTAATATTATCATTAGCAATGCACGGGGAGGTTTTGCTAGCATTTAACAATATTCCATGAGCTATAATTGTAAAAAAAGTTTAATTTGGAAACTTTGTAAATAAAAATTCAAAAGTTTTGATACTTATATACGAACATGGGAGCTTACCGAAGTTTTGAAAGAAATTAATAAGAAATTCTTAAGAGATAATTGGTAAGCCATTTTACTATCTAAAATAATCAACAGAATGTTTTGTCGATGCATCGCTTATTTTATTTTATTGCCTATATTTTTTCATTATTTTAATTAAAAGAGGATAGTTTTGCTTTATAAAAGCCTCTGTTTTTTAACACTTTTAAAAATGAAATGATTTGATACCTTGATTTGGGTATAACCATTATACAAGTAACCTACCAAGTAATTTTCTCTTAAATCGTACTAAAGGCGATTGTAACAGTATATTGTTGCGAAATTGTTATGGGTATGGGAGTGGAAATCAAGTCCAACTCGGAGGATAACGTCAAATACCTCTTTATTCACAAATCTTCAAGATAACATACAGGTAGCACAGCTTGGACAATAACAGTAAAAATAGATACACAGAACTTGCTCAATTAAGTAACACAAATACAGAAACAAAGCATACTTTTAAGGACAGTTCCCAGTTACAACAGCAACGTTCAACTCACCAACTTACTATAGTTCTTACTACGAATAACCTCCGCAATAACACTCGGCACTCCCAGGGCACAGGCTCCGACAACTCTCAGCAGATGCACGCTGCTGCTCCGCAAATTCACCCGGTACGCTCCATTTCCAAGTGCTGACAGCTTTCAGTCGATTTCTTGATCGATCTGCGCAACAGAGACTTCAAAGATAGACTTGTTTCGTTCCGCTATACTTGTTTCGATAGACCGAATTTCCAGCAGATTCACTCGGCCACGCTATCCTCGACAGATCCGCTCAATCGATTCCCCAATCGGTCTCCAAAGAAAACAAGCTGATTTCTTTCTATCAGTTTTTCGGCGTATCTATACCTGTCCCGGCCAGGCGTGACATGACACAGGAAATTCATGAAAAGTCTAACCTTCTTCCGAATCAATATTTCGCCTAGGTTCCAGCATATTCGGGTACTTTCCATTTGTCTCCAGAATCATCAAGTCTGTCACCAAGTTGCCAAAATGGTTGCCAAGGTAACCATTTTGGATATTTAAATTATGGATACTTAAATTTTTACGATATTTAAATTATCATATTAAATATCGTAATAAAGGTAAAGATATCATTGTGTAAACTTCCTTTGGCTGACTGATGACTGGTCCATAAATGATTGTTTTCCTTCACAATAGAACCACTGCAGGGAAGCATAATTTCTTGTTCGTAATAATATTTACTTTTACCACAACATCTAATAGCGTTCTCTCCAAAAATTATTGCATTTTTAGTAAATTTATTTTTCACGATTCTTAAAACGTTGATTTTTTACAGAATGTCTTACACGATAAATGTAAGCGAAAAAGATTATTAGAAGATGAATTTTGTCCCCCGCCAAAGAAATTAACTAATTTATAAAAGCGATTTAACGCTTGTGAACATACCTAATATGGGAAAATTACAGCTTTGGAATAAATTGATGAGATGTTGATTTTTATTTTTATATGGTAACGCTGATATATGATTAAATTTAAAACATACATATCAAGAAAGTTTTGATATGAGCAATTATCTTAAAGAGATCGAGAAATTTCGAACGGAATATTGTGTCACGAAATTGTCATCTTTATGATTAAAAGACATATTTAAGCAAAAATAATCAGCCAAAATTTTTAACTGCTTTATTCAAGCTTTGAATAAACGATATCATAATAAATTAATAATGGGGAGCGATTAGCTGTTTACGTCCTTAAATAAATATTACGATACAGAATTCTACTTATCTGGGTAACGCTAAGCAATCGACTAGAAATATCTGGATAAGTTTCCAATAGACTAATGACATAATCTGTCTTAGGTATATATCAGTGTCAGTTATACACTTTCAGTGTATCACTTGAACCAATTTAGTATTTCTATAAGTCCCTCTAAATCTTCTGTCACCTCATTTCTATTCGTTACACTTTTTCTCAAATTGTAAAGCTCATTCACATTAGTCGCAATTCTTCCTAAAGACGAAATTATCATATTAAATATCGTAATAAAGTGGTACCAAAGGTTAGCTAAAGGAAAATGTATTTGAGAACCCGTTACAACTGTCTATGAAGGATTTCTCAAATCGTTTCCAACAGGTTGCCGCTTTCGTAGAATTTCTTACGGACTATTTGACAGGTCGTATTGTTCAGTATATTATTTTATTTCTCATTTTTTTATACATAAAAGTATAGCGTAGAAAAATATGCTTTGCTTACTAAAAATAAATACGTTGCAGTACATATTTTACATGTAGAAAAATAAGTGTACAATTCATCTCTCATTTCTCGGCCCTTCCACTACCAGCCAAGGACTGATACTAATAACTAAGAGGTTTATGACCCTTTCTGTAACCTTCAAATATGTTTAGAAACTCAGCGTTAAACCCTTTCGCTACCTGAGGGAGAAAAAAGAAGTGCTTCTCTGGAACCGCGGCTTCTTACCGCGGAGTGTCACTCTGCGCCCAGACGATTTTAGATACTAAGCCTAATTCGTGAAAAAAGTTCCTCTAAAATCGGTTATTCAATAAAATATTTTGGTATTTACACATCTCATTTAAAATGCATTAAAATTAATATATACAAAAGAAAAAAGGATTTAATCGAAAATTGAACATTTTATACATAAAATTACATAAAAAATCATACTTTTAAGAAAATACAAAATATATTTACATATGTTACATAAATTTCATGGTGTAATGATGTACCATTACATGGAATATATAGATATAAAAGATAAATCTTATTTTGCTGTATGGTATATTTATAAAAAAAAATCAATGCATACTCCAACGTCATATGTCTTACACACATATTCTGACGCTTCACGCAAGATTTTGAGCAAAGGGCACATCTTCGTCCTTTTTTCCCCCTTTTTTACTTTAATGTCTATGTACAGATTTGGATTATTTTCGCTAACATTACTGTCAGATATAATCATTATTTAGCAAATATCAGTATCAGAAAAATATTTTCTTTTCGTCATGACTGTCGCTACAAATAAAAACTGAATAAATGAAATGAACAGCTGAGAGCATCTGCTACCTAAAGCCCTAACCCCTATAAAGGACCATAAATTATCCTTCGAACTTCTAAGAAGCAAGCAAGAATGAAAAAAGTAAACTGAAAGCAAGTGCACGCTTTAAATCATGTCATTACGTTTTAAGAACCGCGCCGCAATATGTGCTTTAAACAATAACCCCCTCCATCCTTCCTCCTGATACCCCGAAGTGAAATCCAAGCCCCTATAACCAAGTTCAATGGTTATCCAAATAACAATTCAACGATCCAAACAATCCAAATCCACAATCCATATAACCTATCTATACAGATTTCGCGGTAATGTAACACCATCTATTAATATTAAAAAAATCGAATAAAACGTTCTCTTTAAGCGTATCACTATTGATACGCTGGTCTGCAGAAGGTATTCCGGAGCGTATCTATTGTGATACGCTGTGCATAGGAGAACCACAGCGAGCGTATCAAATGCGATACGCTGGTAGTGAATGGGTTAATGATAATGAATTCCCAGAAATGTATTCCCGAAATCGTTGGATTTATATTTCTATAATTCTACTAAGGTTTTGTTTGATTTTATCAACATCGCACCAGAAGCAAAATGAGGGCTATTGTCGACGGACCACGAAATTTTGAGCCTCTGTCAAAAGACGAAGAAGAAGCCTGAGATGGTACCCCCTTCAACTAACTTCCCCACCTCTCCAATGGAAAGACTTTGAACCGGAACAGATTTTACATGCAGTAGCCCGGCTATACAGGGGGACCTCAGTAGCATCAAAGTTCGAGCCCGCGGCTCGTTGGAAACCGCTACCCGCGAGTCTGCAACCATGATCACTACGCTACCTCGGCACATAATTCTACTAAACAGAACACAAATGAATAAAAACATGAAATGGAAAGCATATGGAAAGAACTTATTTCTTCACAACTAAGAAAATAATTATATTCACAGCACTCAAAAGTTATGAGTACCCAGATTTCACAATCATAATTTTTGTTATATGGTAACCGGCCTCTTTTTTTGTTGCCTGTGTTATTATTTTGCAAACTTTGCAATGAAAGAAAAATCCATTTAAAATATTTTCATTGCCTCGTTTCGAGTAATTATACTGCATAAGCCAGAAAACAGAGCCTCCTGTTTATAACATAAAACGTCTCTTTAAATTTAATTTGACTTTTTACTGTTCCTTCAGAGAAAGTGAATGAAAAATACAAGTGTTGATCTACCCCGGCCGAGGGATTATTAATAATCTTTTGAGAAGGAGCACGAGAGAAAAGTGCGAAGGTCAGAGTTGAAGATTATTCTAGAGGAGGAGTCTTATCGCCCAGCTCAAGGGAAGGGAGGGAGGAAGTGTTTTGTTTTTCCGCTATTCGGAGAAAGCCCGGATTTGATGGATGACAGCTGGGGTGACGTCAGCAGCTTTGTTGCCACCCTAATTATGGAACGGGGGATAATAATTCTGTTTGGGATATCGGATCCATCCGACACCCCCGCAGGTTTTACATTCCAAACGATAACAAACCCAAGACGTTCGCTTCGAGATTTTAATTCCGGTCGTCTGCCTAGAATTTAACGTGAGTGGCTATAAAATAATATGGTGTACGCTCTGGTGGAAATTCAAACATTAGAACTGTTTCTCCGTTGGGACACTGAACTCTTTATGGTTATCTGTTTCTAACGTTGGAGAAAAAGATTCTAGAAAGACATTCCTGGAAAACTAAGAAGTTTTTCTCAGATAGAAAACTATTCCAGAATTAATATCATAAAATGATTACATTTTTTAATATTCTAATGATTTCTGCTGAAAACACATGATTCAAATTTTGTGAATAGAATATGTATTAATATAAAAAATTGTTGGGTGTTCTGTTTAGAAAGTTATACAGTTTATTCAATGAAAATTTGTATTCATCTTGTAGTAGTTGAGAATTATGGAACTGTAATAATTCTGAATATAGTGGTAAAGAATATTATTTTCCTTTCTTTATTTTCATTACTCATCTAAATTTTATTATTATTATTATTGTTTTCAGGCTATTTAGAAGCAAGTAACACTATCTTTTCAGGAATCACACTCACACATACGCACGCACGCACGCACGCACACACACACACATATATCGTGCGGTGAATCTCTCAAATTGCACTTTTAATTTTAGTGTTGAGTTTGGAGTTAATGCCCTCCCTTCTCTTCTAAAAATAAATTGGTTTGCTTTAGCAATGTCTAATATTTCTAACGACATAACTTCGATACAAGGATCTCATCACGAGATGAATCCAATTATGTAAAAATTTAGTCATATAATTATGTTTACTTTTTTTCGTAACTGTATTTAATAATATATATATATTTCATAATAATATTACTTTCCTGCTTTTAGAGTAAAGAAGAAGTGTCTAGTGTTTGATGTAAGAATTTTTGAAATTTGAGTAGAATACTTCACATTATTAAATATTGAAGAAGCTCTTTTAACATTAGGCAGCCCAATTTTAAGCTTCAGTAATTTGAAATCTTTGAAGAAGAATTTTACGAAATTTGAAATATAGGCTCTTTCCATGACAAATCAGATATGTGAAAAAAAAATAACTTCAATATCAAGACAATTCCTTTTTAAAAAAAATTAACTGCTTTTTATATGTTAACTAATTATTCTATTACATATGAAACCATAATTTAAATTGATTGGTTGTTTGATTGACATCACACTTAAAAGCAACGCGAATATTGGTGGTGGCGGATCTCGTAATTTTTATCCTCGGTCAAGTGACAAGAACCAAACAGGAGTTACCCCCTCCCTTCCAAACTTCCACACTTTGCCGACGAGTAGATTTGAAGCCTCAACTGATTTAACGTGCGTTTATAACGTAAAACGGTTCTTCAAATTTAATTTGACTTGTTACTGTTCCTTCATAGAAAAAGTGTTCAGGGAATGTTCACTGTTCCCCATTACATGGTAAATTTTTAGTCGAATCAGGACTCAACCCAACCCATAGTTTAGTTTCATTTGAGACATTAACACTGACCATTATTTTGTCCAGATACTATGTAAATTATGAAAGTTGTTAAGAGTGTTTTATTTTTTTTTTGACAACTGCATAAAAGCAGTGTTTTGCATGACCGGATATTATTTGCCATCATACTGTCTGCTAAAAGATGCAAAATGGAAATTATTTTGGGCTTTATGTTTAAATTTTTAGTCTAATATCTTCTTGGTCTTTCACTTTCCCAGTTTCAATTATCATATTTGTCAATTCAAATACTTAGAAATAGGGTAGAATTACATTAATGGTGGTTAATTTTTATCTTCAAGTTGTATACCATATGTCATAGGATGGTTCAAAAATTACATATATCAGAAATGGGAAATGGGATAATAAGAATGGGAAATAGAAATCTCATAACTCAATGTAATATTCTCCAGTTATTGTATTTATTTCCTCTTTTTCTAAGAGATCTGTAAATATGATACGTGAACGAGAAATGTGTTTCGTGACTTTTCATGTCGATGAAACCGGCTTCATTTTCTTTGGAGCAGATTCGCCGAAAGCGACCCATTATTTTGATTGTTGCTTGGTTTTCTATGTATAATATTCAGTCTCGGTTTAATCGACAGTGACAATTCGAAGCTAAGTGAGAACGATAACTCGTTGCGGTAACAAATGGATATCAAATTAAAACTAAATTATGATTCAACATCGAATTTGTTTCGGCTCAGTTTAATAGATGGCAGCACACAATAGTAACAACTGATTGATTGTTACTTAATTTAGCAACACCATTTGTCGTCAAAAACAAATACTTATTGAATTACTCTCGTTCAAAGGGTAGGTCAAATATAAAGGAAGCTGTTTGAAAAGATTTTAAAAAAAGTTACTCACCAAAAGTATACTAACATGTTTTTTGACATATCCTCCTAAAGGATCCATTCTTTTTCCCAACGTATTGGAAGATTTTTTTTTATTACTGTTGGATAAAATGAAATCAGATGCTTACGGAGCCGAATCTGCACAAATTCTTCTGCTTCTTCGTTCGGGGAAATTCGTTACCTTTCTAACGCTTCTTTGACGTTCCAAACAAATGACGGAGCGAAGTCGCTACTTTAGGAACAACGTTTGAGTGTTGTCATGGAAAGTTTCTTTATAATTTTTTGGCGTAACAACAGCTTTTGGGGGTCATTCATAGTCCTGGAGCAGAACACTGTGAAATGCCATAAAACATCTTTCGAAACTGAATGAGGCTTCAACTTTCATCAAATTTTCTTCATGACAGACATACACTAAATGCAGTACGGTAATGTGTTGTTGTATGTCTGTCATGAAGGAAGTCGAAGTATACAATAACCTTTGAGTTCTGAAAAAACAGTAATGAAAGCCTCCAGCCGATAAATGAATTGTTGCTTTTAGCGGAGCAATTTCACTTTTTGTGCGCCATTCCTTACTGAGCTGATTTGTTTCAGGAAGTTAAGGGTTAAATAAACGAATATACAAAGGGAAAAAAACAATACCAAACGATTATTTAAAATTTAAATAATTTATCATGGTTGGCATGACAAAGTATATATTAAAATCGTCTATAGCTGTTAAAAGATATCGTTTATGTTTAATCCACCTTCGAATTATAGTGATAATTTTATTATCTCTTTGCAGTTGTAATATAAATACTTATTATTCTAAGACATCGCGTTTCTCTTTATTTCAAACACGCCTCATTAGTTACTGATTAGAAGTAACTAGTTTATCCTGATAGTTTTATAATGCGTAATTCTTAAGGAACAGAGAGTTGCTCTGTATTTAATCATTCTATGTTAAATAAAATATTACGAGAGGTACGTTTTTCCGTCGTCAACACCACGCCTTTAAGCTCTCGCAACATCACAATGCGTTTTCCCTGTCGGAATAAGGCATTTGCAGTAAAATTCGTTTCACGTGTTCTGCATCAACATAGATTTTACACTTTTGAAACTATTTATTAAGCTTTTTATTTATATGATATAAATGATATAATCTCTATATACTTTCAGCGTATCAATGTATTATTTGATATCTGAATATTCTCTGAAACACGTCTTCTCAATTAATTTGACATAATAATGCTAGCGAAATATTATGAATCAATGGAGGTGCAAGCGAATTATTTGGAACGTGAAATCAAAACATTTATTTCTGTCAGTCTAGATATGATTTTTTTAAGTTAGAGAAGTTCGCTTCGAATAAAATAAAGTTAAGAAGCTTGATTGGAAAGTAAGTATCCATGGACAAAACTTTTTATTTGTTATTATCCCATTTTCTAAATTCTAGTTGTTCCTTAAAGCTACATCTATTCCTTATGTAATGCTTGCGTAATTGTTGTTTCCAGAGGTCGTTGGTGTACTGAAGAAGATGGCGACCCACATGGAGATGAAGGTCAAGCAGCGAGATGTCATTGCGCTCGACCTAGCTACTTTCTCCTCTCCCCAAAATGAAAATTCGCTTTGAAGTACATCCCTTTCAACCTGACAACGAGGTGGAAGCTGTCACCAAAACCTGACAACAACTACCAAAACTCTTCTCTGACAGGTTTGCTTGAGTAGTCAAGTGTTGAACAAGTGTGTGGAAAGATATAGGAGTTATCTCAAAAAAGAATCATATGTTACATCGCCAACACACGTAGCTTTCAGTTTCCAACAAGAATTTTGAAAATCGGGTAACGAACAAAGAAGCTATAGCCATGGAGGCATTACTTTTCAATCATGTCTCTCAGTAGCGAAGCGACAGGGGGTAATCTGAGAGTCGTAACTCCCCCCCCCCATAAAGATTACTGTATACTGAAATTTTTAAACTGAAGCTTCTTTATACAGAATTTTTTTCGAGAAAAAAATTAATCGAGAGAAGAAACAATGAAGTTTGAAATTTATTTTGAGGGGAAATGATTGGACCCTCCACTCCCCATGAAAGTTTTTTCACTGCCTCCTGATATCTCGTAATAACGTTTAATCTTTGAGTTAAATTAGCCGTATCCAAAGGAATTTTTTTACCAATATTTTAAAATACGCAGATTAATTAATATTTATACATTTAATTTTTTATAATAATGCCATAAATAAAAAGACATTAACTTCAGCATAAGCAACTACCAGTAAGTTTTTAATTGTAATTGAGATAGAAAAAAAATGACAGTTTCTTCATTAAATGTCCTCTGTATTGGCCTTTACTCTATGAAATGATAGATACTGTACATTCAGGTTTATTGTAAAAAGATTTTGAGATTCTTTTATAAAACAACAGACTCTCAAAATGGAATCTTAAAGGCTTAATTTTATGTAATCAACGCATTATTAAAACTATGCAACTGGCTATTGGATATGGACATAGCATAATCAAGTTTTGAGAAGAACATGTAAACACCGTTGTAACGTGTTCATACGCGTTCCCCCCCTCAATTAATCTTTATTACGTTTTTTGGTTTGAGAATCTTTATTACGTTTTTTGGTTTGAGAATCTCTCCTTTTTAAGGAACCGTGATTTATGTAAATCAGTATTTCAATTCGAGTATACAGTGAACAGGAAATGATCATGTAGGGAGATCGGAGGTATTGGGTGATTAGCGATAAAAGAAAGTATCGGCTTTGAATTGTACATTACACTGGTGAGAGATGGCGTTAAAGGATCGTCTGAGATCCGATATTTAACTCGGATCTAATTTTTTTTAAATAAGTAGAATTTTTATTTATAATCTTAGTTTGTAGTCCGGCTTTAATTAACGCTTCACATTGGTAATAATAATTGATTTTTTATCATTATATGAATTAAAATCTAGTTGCTATTGTGCTACTATTATTCTGTATGAATCTCGATAGCCCAGAACATAGTTATGTAGTGAAATGATAGCGTCTCACCGCTACATTTTCCAAATTTCTACTACATTCCTTTTTTTGAATATTCTGAGTTTAACGCACTTCAACTCCATTATTCTACATGCCAATATTATACTGAATCAAGATTCGAAACCATGGTCCTCCATTCACGACGCTGGGTTTCTGATATTGTCTCTATTATCCTGTATCAAAATTAAGATCAAAATAAAGATAATAAAAAATTCTTCAAACCATATTACTGAAAACTATAATAAGTATTATTTGACTGGTAATGATTTCTAGCTTTAGGGTAGTGTTGTTTCAGTCATGCTACGTTGTCAAGTCATGATTCCGTTTGAAATCTATCGTGTAGTGGGGTTGATTCAATTTAAATTTGTCGGGATTCTAAATCTTCACTTTGGTGAGGTAGGAAATTTAGAAGAGAGGGAATTACATCTCAAGTGTAAGCCTCGTCACTTCATTGTAGAGTCCTCGTGTTGCTATTAAAATCAACGTTAATTAGAAATTAATGAACAGCAAATAATTAGTAGATAGAAATTCGGTTTGTGAACAGACCGTACTCGTGACATCTGAACCGATAGCTGATCAACCACATACTTCCAATACATGAGTGAGTGAGTGACAGCAAGGGCATATGGTGCAGGAACCAAATGAGGCTACGCTGCACCAAATGATTGCTAAAATTTGACAGTTTTAAACTCAGATAAAGAATGATAGATAAAAAGATAGAGTAAAATGTTAAAAATAAAATTTTAATTATGATATAAAAAGCTAATTTTGAGTAAAAACACAAACAATATTCGATTGTGCTTTTCCCTCATCAAGTGAGATGTAATTAAAACAGATATATAGGTAAAAAAGAATTTAGCAATGAGATGATGTCAATCATCTCATTGCTAAATTCTTTTTTCGGGGCAATCAATTAAAATACGATGTATGATGTGTGAGATATGATAGTACTTTTAATTCATTTCCAATGTGTTCGCAAAAAATGTAATAATTTTTATGAACTTTCTTCAAGTTCCTTTATATGTGTGGGAAGTATGTCTTATAAGGATATTTCCCACATTTGAGCTAATATGTAACTTTAAGAAACAAGTATGCAGGAACTTATATTTACTATCAAATCCCGACAGTACGTCTACTTTAATTTAATTTTTTAGTTCTTCATCACTCTTGAATATAAGTTCGCATTGTATGTTTTGTTTATAGTATATTAAAGGCTTGATTTTTTATTTCATGAAATGCTTCTGAAGGCTGTCTTCACCACTACGATAATGAACAGGGCACAAATTCAGTTTTTTTTCATATCGAAAAATTCTCTAACATTAATATTGCATTCTAACTTCTTTACCCTGTATTACATATTTTATATTGTACTATTAATCATTTCTCTTTAACTAACCCCCGGGGCGGCTTTACTACGATGTTGACATGAGAATCTCGTCTTTGCGAAATAACTGTGATATACGTAAATTAGCCTTATTATATAAGAAGTGTAGTGAATAGGAGAGGGAAAGGAAATGAAGGGAAGTCATAGGAATTCTATAGTGGATAGAGCAACTGTAAGAAGGTAATTAGAACGTGACTACCTGATTCGGATTCTATAGTTAGAAATCTACATACTTGAATAGGATCCAATTATTAGCTAATAATCTCAGCTAAAAGGTCGGGTAATGTTTCTGCTTCTCATGAACTTTGAGATCAGGTTCAAGATTTGACCTTACTAGCAGTTTCGGGATGTTGCGATAATTCATCTTGGGTTACTTAACCTCTCGGGCATTTATCTTCATTCTGACTGGAATCTATAGTGAAACTGAAATATGGAATCTACAATTGCTCAGAAATAGTTTTAAAACAATAACAGATAGCTGAAATACTTTAAATTTAGGGCATTACTACTTCAAGATTAAAAGTTAAATGTGTGTTAGAAATATGAATGAAATATTCTTAATATTTATTATAAGAGTGATAATTTTTATTGAAATTGGTAAGCGAAATTGGGTGCTTTGTCCAGTACTTTAGTGACTTTGTTCTGAACGTGAACACTATTGTGTTCCCTTAGTTCGAAAAAATTCTTCGTTTTAATAAAATTTACAAGGAATAGATTCCTTTTTAAAAATAAAATCTCATTTCAGACCATGACAAGTAACTAAAATTAAATGAAAAAGTTCTTTTCACATGCAACTATCTGTAAGGTGCATAAGGTGGGAACCAGATTTGATTGACCGAAAGGGAGCAGTAGTTTGTAGTAGAAATTTCAGAGACTTTGTTGGAAACTTTGCCTCATTTCGGAGTAGCCAAGAGTGAGGGATCTGATTGGCCTACAGAGCAGTATTCTATAGGCTTCGGGTGGAGCTTGTACTTCAAAGAAATTTTGAACGGGGGTTGTCCCTCGTCTCAGTGAAGTCGTGAGCGTAAGATCTGATTGACTTACAGGAAGTCGGATCTTCTAGGAATCCAAAAAAGCGTCCTTACAGCAAGTGTTATTTACTTTTTCCGGTCGTGGAGACCAGGGACCAACAGTTGAAATAACTAATGATCAGAAAATATTATGTGCCGTGGTTTCGAAAAATTGTGGCCAACTTTATTCCATACAAACATTTTGAAGTGGAACATAGACCTCTTAAAAGTTCGCCAGAACAGACGCATCTATGCATACTGTAATTGTTAATAGCAGTTCTATAGTGCAACTAGCATCTGGGAAATAAAGTGAATTTACATAGCAAATTAAAGGGCAAATAGCATGATTTCTTTATAGTAATTGAAAAATATAATACCCAAATAAATTACTGTAAATAGAAATTTGGTATATATCTGTTTTACTTTACTTATTAAGCTAGAGAACTGTGTTAATAAATATTTTTCAAAAATAAATTTAGTTTAAATATTGATTACAAGTCTCCTCTCTTATTGGTATTTCTCAGTTTATTTAGGTGAGGGGCCATATTTTCCAGAATATTTTCATTAAATAGTGAAAAAAAAATTGCTTTTGATATCAATTACTTCTTACTTAGTTTTAAAAGGATTACCATCAGTAGAATTTTTTTTAAAGGTTTGTTAAAAAGATTTTGCACATGCTATAACAATTATCATGTTTTTATGATGTTAAGCAGATAACATCATTCTTACAACAAAATTTCCCAAATTATTCATTTTATTTGAACGCATTTCAACTAACCAAACTCTGGAAAATTCTAAATATCTCACTATTCACCTCCAATTAAGGATCTCATTGATCTGTGACGGAAAGAACTACGCCTTTTGATGGAACTTACAAAGGAATATTTAGCACCGGATGAGAAGGCGATAACGATTTTCATTTATAGGTCCCTAACTATCTCCGCATTCCTCCGCCTCCATACTATGGGGAAATTTCCGCCCATTTGTCATCATCATAATCATGGCCTTTTCCCGGTGAAGAAGAAAAGGAAGGCCTTGATTAGAACTCGGGGATTGACAGAATGGTGTACCGCCTCGATTTAAATATTTCTGATCCGGTTCACCCCTTGAAAAGGTGGCGTAGTTAAACAGGGTGGACCAAACATTACTTTACAGTCTTTAATGAAAATAAATTTTAATGCTTTGTACTAGAATATATTTATAAGCAAACCTCAGTTCTAGAACTGAATTCATTCCGAGACTCGGTTTCAGAACCGAAGCAATTTTTTTCATTTAAAATAATGAAACTAGAAAAAATTCGTTCAAGCCCTAAAACCAACCAATTTTCACCTTGTTTTTAAGGATTTATTTAAACAGAAATTTAGAAATACAAATGAAAACTCTTTATTACTAAGAACTAATCCATAAATAAACACATGATAACTGTACAGTATTGCACATTTTAGCCTTTTAGTGAATAGTCCCTGGTACAGATGGTTGACTGTTGAAAATAAGAAGAGGGCAACAATTAGTTCTAATCATAAAAAGAATCTTCTTCCATAGTACCATTATGGAATTCTGGTTCCCTATCCCCTTCTCTTTGTCTTTCTCTGTGGCCGCGGTGACCGAGTAATCATAGCTCGCGATTGGTTTTGTCGTAGATTCGAGTCCTTATGCCACGAAAGACCCAGCATCAAATGGAGCTTGTGCACTTTAAATCTAGAAGTAACAAATCCTCCCTTTGGCGTTATATGGAAGTTTCGAGCTTAGGTATCGTCCGCATCACCTGATCGAGGTTCAACATTTCGAGGCCCGTCGCTAATAGATCTCGTGTTATTCCAAAGTGTGACGTTAATAATCAATCACTTTATACAATAACTGGCTGATTTTAGAACAAGAAAGCAATCCAGAGAAATTTGTCTTTTGCTTTTATGAAGAAGCTCTAGAAATGGGAGATCACATTGTTTTTTTGAACGTTTATTGATCTGTTGTTTACAATTTTATAAAGACGATACTTTTCAATAAATGACTAGACTTAATTCCAGTTGACGCGGATTTCTTTTATTATGGCTTCATCAAAACACTTCCTAGCTGATATCTTTTTTTTAAAATTGTTTCTTGTTTCTATTCTTTAACCGAATCCTCTATGAGCCGAGGTATATTTATGATATTAAACGAAGTTATATATGGTATTTATATATTTGATATCAAACATCATACGGAATTTTTTTTGTACTAGATATGGAAATAATATCTGTAAGTTAACACCATTATACGTTTCGCAAATACCAGTTTTTTCCACCAAATATTTCATTACAGTTTGCAATATCTCTAGAATTTTTTTGACGAATATTGGTCTCGAGCTGAACAATGGTTTTAGGCTTATTGTTGAAAGCAAGATTTTTAAGATTAGTTGATTGGATGAAATTAAGTGGCACTGAATCCTAGTGGGATATATTGTGCCAAGATGATAAGATCAAACAGTTTAAATTCAAGTTCAGGAGGAAGAATCAAATGAAGTTAAGTAAAATTTTACATATATGGGATAAAACAGAAGTCATTTCAAAACTGAAATAAATTAACATGGGGATTTTCAACAACCAAGTCAATTAAAGATTGTGCATACGATTTAAAATATTTCAAATAAACAAATTTATATGAATAGTATCCATTCCAGATGAGTTTCACAGTCAAAGAACAAACACAATGCTTATTTATTGAAAAATTTTGTTCAGGAAGTGGTGTCAATGAGTCAGTTTCGTGTACTTGATATATAGACATGTTAAAATAATGATTCGTATATTCTAATAATTCTTCTGCATGAAAAAGAATTCCAATGGAAGATCATAGGTTTTACATGATTCCATTTTTATCTATTTCCAGATATCTTTATCCTTGGCAATGGTCATAGCAGAATCCATTTGGAATGATAGAGGTTTCGTACTAGATGCAAATTTAGCTCCACTATCTCGATTGTCTCGTTGTCCTTGAAACCCGAATTGCTGCTAGAAATTATCCCACAAAACATCAACTGGATGTTTTTTTTTTAAATTTAAGTTATGAATTTTTTAACATATCGATGATCACTGGGAGTGATGAATAATTTAGAGATTTCAAAACACTCATGGAATCAGTGACGATTTTTAATATATCTACGTTCAGTGAAATGAAATCAGAGGTATGTGGTGACCAAGTTAAATCTCAGTTCCCGGCAATGATCATTTTTACAACGTTTTTCTGAATTTCACTTGGTGTGTGTGTGTGTGTGTGTGTCATCAAATTTTCGATCGTTAATTTAACCAACTTCCCATCAAGCTAGAGCTTTGAAATTTTGGGAATCGTTCGTACTCGCCTAACAATGCAATATTTAGACGTTTGCGACAAGTTTTAACTAATATTTCAATAATTTTAATAAGTCAAAATATTCTTTCCCCTCGGCACTTTTAGAATTGAGGAAAACATTTCTTTCCCCTCTGGGAGCACCGGGCACTCCCCACACAGCATGAGGTTATCGTAAACCTTTTGTACTCACAAAGGGGAGATACTATCTCCCCTTTACTATCTTCGAGATAGTAAGGGTTGCTGACTTTTAGTCAGTAATCATTCTCAAGAAAGAAAGTTTCCAATATTTGGCGCCGTGTCTTATCACAATAATTTTTTCTGAATTTTGGTTCCCATTCTTTTTTTAATAGAATGACTTACAAACTTTCAAATGCATGTTTTGATTTTATGAGTATTATGAATTTCTTAATACTCTCACAAATGTCTCTTTTTAAGTGAATTTTAAAGTTAAAAATAACTAACAGTTTTAACTAATATTTCAATAATTTTCTCTAATAAACTTTGCCACCATATAAAAACGTTGTTTTTAAAAACGTTGGTTTTTATATCGAATTATTTTTTTCAAAAACTATCATTAGCACTGCAAGGACTCTCTAATTGAAAATCATGCTGAACTTCTTGCTTTCATCACATCTTGGTACGTTTCCCACTGCTGGGAACACAAAGTTTGTCAACACTGAAGGCCCCAAAAGCAAGCCTTCTTAAATAAAAATAACACATATATGTTCTCCGAGTGAGGACAAGCAAACCTTAATTTGTATAGTATTGTTGAATAATTCTTACACATTATTCACTTGTGTTTTTTTCCATAATTTAAATAATCCAAGTCCTAGTTTTCAGTTTTTGAAAATAATTTACCCTCCAAAAACAATTTTTACCTCAATTAATCACATTTATACATAACGTAGCGCTATGTATAATTTTTTTTTAATTTCACACTGTCTATCAGTAGTCAATAGTATTATTTATAAACTATGCAGTACCAGTAATCACGAGTTTTTTAGAGTTTTGTTTAATTCTTGAAATTTTAGTTAAAAATTAAGGGTCTGAAAAATTTGGTTTTGGGGCAATATTCTACACCATGTTATATATTTGAAGTGAAATCTGTATATTTTACTTATATGGAATTAAATGCTTTAAGAAATTTCTTAACAATTATGCTAATGTAAAAAAAAAAAAAAACATTATTTTGAAAAATAAAACTAGAAAAATTGTACAGAATATTTCTCGAAAATTCCATTAAGTTATTCATTATTATTCATATCTATCATGAAAATAATAATAAAATAAACAAATTACGAATGATTTTTGACAGAAATTGGCAATCTCCTTCCTTCGTTTCATTATCTATCACATTCAAACAATACAAAAAATTGATAATAATTTTTTTACAGTCAAACGGGATGATTTACAAATTATGGAAAAACTTTGAGTGTTGGAACTGCGCATCAAAGTAAACATTATTTTTTGAGTAGAATACTTAGCGAAAGTGACCCTCAGAGGCACTCACACACACACACACACACACACACACACACACACAAATGCATTGCGTGTAAATTTAAATTTCGACAGATGTCGCCCTCAGTACTACTCTGGCGGTATTCTAACCACGTGACTTTCTTGCTACAGGGACTTTCCTGAGTATAGGAAAATTTGAGATAAACACGATGTTACTGTACGCTGGCTATTTTAAATTATTCTTTGTGTTTTGTAGAGTAGAAGAATGTTGTTCCATTGTGATAAATAAATAGAAAATCTTGATTTAAAAATGGACTTAGAGTTTGCATCAAAATGTAAGCAATGGAGGAGCATTATTCAAAACCTAATTCAAATTTTCATTATTTCAAATACTGAGCAACAATATTTATGATTTTTTTCTTTTAGTTTCTAATTGAAAGCTGTTTAATCAGATCTTCAAAATAGTTTATTGTTGTGTATCAGTGTCAACATTTAGTTGAAACTGAGGTAACCACCGCTGTTATATTCCACAAATGTTCTATGAATCAATAGAGGTTTAAAAATGTTTCTTTTGAAATTTTATCCCCTAACGCCGAAGCAAATGCATAGCTCGGTCATTCATTGATTTAATCATTTGCTCAAAGATTTCAAAAAGTAAAAAAAAAAAATAATATCATGTGTTAGGAAAGACTTTCGGCTCTGAAACCTTACAATGGTTGTTAAGAAACCTTATAATAGTTTCTATTGTATTTTTGGAATATTGCAGTTACAATGAAACTTAGAGAGGTTGTACTCATTTTTGTTGCTTCATTTTATATGATTTTATTTCACCTTGCATATTCTACTCCTACCAGCAAGTACATATTTATTTCTTGAAATTGGTTGAAGCAAGTATAATAAGAGCCGAAGCGAACTGAATTCTTATGGTTTTGAATATAATGCTCTTCTTTGATTAGAAAGTACGCGTAGCAATCTTTCATCTGGCATTCGATGGTTCGGTACACATTACATTTCGGCACCGAAATAGATGTTCGTTATAGGAATTTTTCGTGAGGATTTGGAAGTCTATTGACTGTGACCAACATCGCGATGCAGCGCTACTCTCATTTTCTCCCAGTGTCGAAACTGTCAGTTTTCATAACAGTAGAGTTTTCGATGTTTTCTAGAGGTTTATATAACCCGTTTGAACAATATTACAACTGTGCACATGCAATGTACTGTTTTAATGTACTCGAAGTCTGGCATGTGTTTCTTCAACAGCTAACAAAATGAGCTGAAGTGTGTGACTGAATAAGTTCATCCCAACTTGTTTTAGCTATCATTGTAATGTATTTATTTTTTCTTTTGTGTCGTTTTTATCAATACAGGAATATCCAATCAAATAATGTTTGAATTGATTTTTGTAGCAGCCAAAAAAAGACGAAATACTTTTTCGGATATTTATATCTACACAAACTAGGAATGTGCGTAAATACATTAAAGACATGCTTTAATTTATAAAATTCTTATCTAGGGTGATTTATATATATTTTGGGGTATTCTCGTTAAAATTGTATTGATGCTCGATAATCCAGCTTTCCTATTGTAATAAGTTATCTTTAATCCGACACGTTTAGGACCACAACCTAAACGTGTCGGATTAAAGATAACTTATTACAATAGGAAAGATAAATTGAATTTTTCGTTAAATTTGGGTTGAAATGCAATTCTTTTAAAAGAATAGTGTTAATACAAACAGTTTTTACGTAATAAATTAACTTGGGTAAAATATATAACAGGCCTCTTAGGCAATCTTTGAAAATAAAGATAATGTCTTTTTTCTCATCTAACCTGATAGTTTCCACAGCTAAATCAGTTAACCCCAGAGCTTGATAGTTCAAATGTATTTCTGTTAAAACTCCTGTTTACTAAGTAGTTCCTCCTAATACATGACCTAGCAGCTAATTGCATTAATAACTACATCGAAAAGAATGTTTTTAAAATTCCAAATTAAAGCCAATTGAACGCTTTATCTGACAACACGCTCGAGGAGTATTGGTAAAGGTAATAATCCCCTTAATTGCTTTCAGTAGTATCCGGCTGCTGAATCATGTTGCAAACTCTCGACTACTAACAAGGGTATAAAGATTTAGAACTCAGAAAGTATGTTGCTACTTTTAACACTAGAATTATCGGAGCGATCATTTCGACTGCAAAGTTACTTTGAAAAGTGATTGTTCTTAAAACGTTTATGTTAGCTCACTGAAACTCATGACTTTTATTGCATTTTTAGGTCTTTGAATACTTTAAAGAATTTGTTTCAATATTGCATAACAAATGTACAAATAAATGTTCTACCGAGAACGACTGAAGTGGTCTTAAAGACCACCGACATAGAGATTTGAGCTATATCTGCTGTAGAATTACTCTCTTTTTTTCTCGTTGACTTTTCATTTCTTTTATTTCATTCGCCCATGTGCTAGTTTTCGGGGCCGTTGTAGATGAATGTGAGTCAGTAGCATTGCTTCCAAGTATGAATATTAGCTCGCTCTGACAGCTATTTTTTCAATGAAGGAGTAATGATGAATGTTCAGCTTTTTTCATTAACCCGATGAAAATTGCAGAATCCATGAAGAAAATTGTTGTGATTATAATGAATGAATGATTTCAAAATTCCTCCTCAAAGCAAAATTTGTGAACAAAACTCAGACTCCTCAAAAGAAATGGATAGTAAAAATTGAATTGAGTAGTTGACTCTTCCGACAATATTCACTCTCAGATAGAATTCAATAGCAGCAAATTCCTGTTTAAATGTTCTTTTGAGTCTTGAAGATATGCCTCAGGAAACGTATCGAACAAAAATAATGGAATCTATTCCATATACTAAGAAAAATATTGGAGGAAATAAAGCTCTATCTTAGTATTTGCGGTTTTCGAATCTATATATATGTAGATAGTGGGGTGATGAGATTGTTCATCCCGAATCTACGATGGTTTGCTCTTACGCAAAGGGCTGGTTGTCCGGTCTCCATTACCGGACTCTATTATGATTTCATAGGAATTCAATGATGAGACTCAACTTATCTTACTTCGTTTAATATTTGGAGAGATGAAGATATTTACACATTGAATTATATACAACTTATCTCTATTAGGAGTAAACAGTTCTTCCGAGACGGATAGATGGCAATCTAATTAATCTTATTCCATATTGGCGATGGGCGCTGGAATGCGCTCGGGCGTTTGAAGTTTACTTCCGACGCGGGTAATGCGAAGGAGAAGAGAAGCGGAAAAGTGGGGGAAAGAGAGCGAGAACGAAGTGTCACTCAGTTTTTGTTCTGGAATAGGTGGCGCTGCATGAGCTTATCACATGACTCTGATTCGTGGTGCCATCTATGAAGTATCGGAGGAACTGGTCTTACTGTAAATTGGAAAATAAAATTAATTGTTTAATAATTATCTGGAAAATCCTACATGTATATATATATATATATATATATATATATATATATATATATATAGGGGGAGAAAAAAATATCACAACAGCCAATGATTTTACATCTCAGAAATTTTTTGACGCTTTGTTGGCAAAAGGAACTTTTGTTGTTGGTTTACAATACGTCTAAATAGATGAGAACTTCCACAAATTGGAAAAGGTAGAAATTCTAAACAATTCTTAACAAAAAATCTATTAAACTTCCTAAACATTGTAACTGTTTACCGGTATAAACAAAAAAAAAATTACTGCCTCTTGAACATTGTGCATACGAGTAGAAGTGTTCAGGTAGCTGATGATCCTAAAAACGTTTGCAAGAAATGGTAAATTTTTACAAATTCACTAAATATGGCTCAGTTGCATCTGATCAAATGAGCCGATTGTACGCAATGCGATCTGCTTATGAGAGCCTATTTACATTTTTTACAATGTTCTATATATTGCTATTATAAATTCCTATATTCATTTTAGCGTGTGCAACTCATAGAAAATTTCTCGAAGACCCTTCATTTGAATCTTATTAACAAATGGAAATTGTCACATTGTTTGTGAAAGAAACGATTTGTATATCTTCCTAGCTCTTCTAAAACTACAAGTAATATACATCGTCAATGCTCGTGATGCCGAAATAAAATCAAAGAAATGTGTTCTTCATGTGTTAAATCCTTCTATGAAAAATGTCGCAATAACTTTGTATTATAAACTTGTTGCAAACCATGTTTTAAAAACTACAATGAATAGTAATTGCTCAATAAGAATCCAGTGTTTTTTTTTTTCTTCTGAAAATCTAGGAATTTTACTTTATGTTATGTAATCTGTTATTATTAATGAACTTTTAAATACTTAAAATAATTTGCTTTAACTTTTCATAATTATATTTACGTTAAAAATTAAAAATTTACTTTCGATTTCTCATTTTGGCCAAAATGACTACTAACGGTAGCTCTTAGTGGTTCAATACATCGCTATTACACACTTGCTAATATTACGATAAAATATTTAATATGAGTGAAAAAGTATGATTTGCCATAGTGCGATGATTCATTTAAAATTTGTTTTAGTTTAAATTCTGTATGGGGAATATTGTTCATTTTGAATCAGCTTTGAAACTTAAACACTCCTGTTGAGAACTGAAACAAAATGATTAATTAATTGATTGTTTATTACATTTAGAAGCAACACGAGAGCTGTTGGTTACGGACCTCGTCATGCTGAATATCTGTTAAGCTGTAAACGAACTGGCATCGTTATTTATATTAAGAGACATAATCATTCAATGAAGGTAATTATATAAATATTTAAGTGTTTTTTTTCCTACGTTGAAAAAATAACATCAGAATAATTAAATCATGTGGAGAATTCACCAAATTGATGCCTTAACCAAAAAGTTATAAATGAGAATTCTACTTACCTTTATAACATTGAAAAGTAGGATTGGGTAAACTGGATCCGATTCCAATATATTACTAATGTTGAACGATCTGAGGCAGGTAGCTACTCTTAGACGATCACGTCACACTTTCTCACAACCATATTATTTCAAAATTATAAAGTAATCACTTCACAGTTATATAGTATTCGTATCAATCTCGCTACTTCTCCTATCTCCTCTTATCTCTGATTTCTCTAACACTTCTAATCTCTCTGTCTATTCACAACACTTTGTATTGGTAATGTTAATCTGCATGACTCCCGGTTTTCTCCCAAAGAGAGGTTCTGGACTCAATTAACGTCCAGAAATTAATTAAAGGGAAATGCGAGCGAGAACCCGTTACAAAATGACGATAAGAAAGTCTGAGTAAGTACTGCACTTTCCAAACTTCCACACTATCACAACGTTTAGACATTGAGCCCCGTCTGACTTAACCTACAACAATACCGTTTTTCGACGGGTCTTTAGTGGTATCAGGACTAACCCAAGACTCGACGGGCACATCGATGTCTTGACATTGCAACCAGTTGGCCACCATTAATGCACGACAGCGATTGAAGACACTCGTGTAAGGTATTATACTTCCAAATTAGGCAGTCTAACAACACTTGAATAGCTATTTTGCAAAGTTGATTTTAAGCTTTTTAGCAATTAATTAAGGAAAATAAGAGGAATATCTGTAGAAAGGTTATATAAATAAAAATATATAGACTTTCTATTATTTTGTAAGCTTTATAATAGAAGCGCTTAATAACTCAAAAAAAAAAGAACGAAACTTCTTAAGTCTCTTTCCAAATAGGAAACTCAAGCAACACAAATTATAAACGGGACTATAACCCAATGTACCATGAAAAATGAATAAAATTTATATGTTTATAAATTGGGTCTAATTTAGACTCCAAAGTCAATTAGGATTTTTTCCATCATAATTTGTTTTATCGGTGTGATTATTCCATCGTTTATGGCTTGACTTACTTTTGTTTTCATTGTTTAATGCAAATAAATGAAAACCAAAATTTTATATCAAAATTGACATATTATTAGCTCAATCAAGAGAATGAAAATTTGGAAAAAATTTGTGCCAAATTTTCCAATTATGTATAGAAATAGTCTAAAAATACTATTCATCTAAGTTGATTCGAAATATTCAAATTTAAATTATTATTAAATGCAACTTATTTGAATGTTATAAATGATACAAAGATTTATATGATAGCAAAACAGAAAACGTGTCATTATTATTTTGAATTACATTAAATATTACCAATCTTTTGAGATAAAAGTAAGTATTTCCGTATTTATCGATCTTTAATTTTGTTCTTTAGAAAGGAAGAACTCAGAAAAGTAATACTCTCAACAACAAAAATTTAAACAATTATATTCTTCCTAAATTAGAGTTTAACCTTTGCTTAAGTCTGTTTTCCTAGTTATTTAGACTTCGCAAAAATATTATAAGAATATGAAAGTATATTGGATAAAAATATCGATGAAAAAGTTGAAATTGGATACACACAACACACACCATAGAAAAAACTCCAAAAAATAAACCTTGTTTATACCTGAAAATTCGATGAAATAACTAGGAGATAAAAAAAATATAAAATTTCTGATATTTATAAGAAGTTTTTAAAAAACATAGTTGAACAGTTGTGAAGCCTTGACTTCACTACTAAGGATCTGTATCATTGAATTTATTAAGTAAACAGTCACTTTATAACGTAGGCTCTATCGCGTTTTATCCTTCAAATAACACCTTGAGGATTTTTAAAGAGATGATTTTTGAATTAAAATCGCTCCCAAAAAGTGAAACCTGACTTATGTTTTTTGGTGGTTTAGAACTATTGAATACATAAATAGAGAAGAATTTATTACGAATTTAGTTGGTTAGTGTGAGAGAGAAAGGGGGTGAAAAGTTATCTATATCAGAATCTGTATCATATCTGCGCTGGGTGAGGGGCTTTAGAAATGAATATATAGAGATATAGAGAGAATTTATAAAGAGTCACGGTTCGTATCCTCATCCATAAATTTTCAAAGAACTCTAACCCTTAGATAAGAATTAAATTAGTATATTAAATTTTAGATCAAACACGCCTATGAAACTTTACTCTTAAATATAACACATCGATCAATAACTCCCGAGTCTAAAATTGAAAACAACATTTTTTTTGCAAATTTTTTTTTATTCATCAACATAACACCTTTTGTTAATCACCTTTTAGGGTGATACAATCGTTCCAACGCTTTTCCAAATCTCCCCCCCTTTTTTTTTCGCAAGAAATCTTTTTTGTTGCGAGTAAATAGCGATAAACAGCTTTCTGAATCATCGACTCGTTGCTGTTTTTGTTCCATCGAAAGCAATCGCGGCACCCACTTGGAAAAAACCTTTTTCACTTCACTTCAAAAAACCTTTTTCCTGGTCCGATCGACTTAAAATTTTGACACGTTTCAAGCAAAGGTTAGTACTCTAGAAAGACCTGGTTACTGGTTTACTACGAGCGCCATCTCTGGGTTAGCCTCGGGAGTTATTGATCGATGTATTAGTAAGTTAGGGTACGGATTGATTATTTATTGGTCTGAATTATATATATATATATATATGTGTGTGTGTGTATACAGTGATATAGAAACTGATAAGTTATGACAGCATCAAGAAGTAAGTGAGAGGCATTACAAATCAAATAATCAGACAGAGAAATTATTATTAAAGGTTTTAACTGTCAAATTGGTGTCTTCATTCAAAAAAATATGTACAGCACATACCAACAATAAGTATCTCATAAATAAAGTCAGTTTTATTGCGAAATATTTAATGGTTTGAACACCAAACTAGGTAGCAGAAGATTAAAGTTAAGGTAGGTATTATTTTAATAACGTCTCCTAAAATATTCATCGCTACTGGTGAAGGAAAGTCAATTCAACAGGATTAGTAATAATAGATTGCCGAATGTTATGGCGTCATTAGAAACTTTAAGAAAAAAGCAACGACATTTTTAATAGAATTTTTCCTAAATGCTTTTACATTGAGTAGGACACAAAAATATTCGGTATGCGCCACGAGTATGATATGCTTAGACACTAAGCATCCGGGAAGTTACGTTGATGCTTCGGCGGAAAACTGTTGATGTGCTATCATGAGCTACCTATCTTCATGTTCAAAAAAATACTCCTTTGACAACAGGGCTGGAAAAGAACTACCTATTGGAACAATTATCAGGCGCTTTTACTTCCGGAGAGGAGACCACCGCACACCCCTCAAAGGGCTGAAAGTATTTTAGCCGTTGAAGGACTTTTTGAACGATGTTCAAAGAAAGTTGTTTTCTCAGTAATTACTACAACTAATATAAATTCCTAGATTATATTGAGTGTCAGTTGGAAAGTTTCCATTGACATCATCGACAATTTTTCGTTAAAATAGTGGATCCATTTGACACATGCTCCGTAGCTATTTTTTTATAATTAGCCATTGTTTGATGAGTAAAGGGTCTTACTTAGTCATTTACTATTTACAGA
>BMAW01123158.1:0-10059 GCA_019974015.1 Nephila pilipes | reverse complement strand
TTTTATTTGAAAATCAATGCATTTATTTCATAGTAAATTTTATTAATTAAATTTTTTGTTAATTGGTGTACAATCCTCGCACAAACGTCCTTTTACCTCACAATATTAAATGAATCTTTATTTAAAGCAATTTTTAAATTCTAAGAAGATGACATTTTAAATTACTTTTTTAACTTAATTTATTATAATGAAATAAGATAGAACAATCATACTAATAATTCATGTGATAATAATTCCAGGTGGAAACTGCTGTGAAGAAATTCTCCAGCAAAGAAATCAAATGGTCATCTCAGGGTATGCTGAGATTGGAACCTTCTGGAATGTTTAATCTCTTCCAACCCACTTTGGACGCTATCCGCATGCATGTCCAACATGTCTTGGACAGTTGTGAATCTGGCACTATTTCCTATCTCTTCCTGGTGGGTGGATTCGCTGAATCGGCCATTCTCCAGAAGAGCATCCGAGATGCTTTTTCCGATCGTCTCAAGGTTATCATTCCTCAAGGAGTCAGTCTTGCCATTTTGAAGGGTGCTGTGCAGTTTGGAATAGATCCGACTGTTGTGAGTTCGCGAAGATCCAGACTCACATATGGCGTTGGTGTTCTCAATAGGTATGTAAAAGAATTCTGATTTTTTTTTATCGAAGCCAATTAATGTTTTTGTTACTGGCACGATGTGGTTCAAAAAGTACTTGTTTTTGAGAATGAATGACGTTGCTAAGGCAAGGCCACAAGGTTGCTGTGTCGAGATGTCGCCGTCGCAAAGACTTGGACTCATTGTTTTACATTGGTAACCAAGCATCAATCGAGAACAATAGTTTGCTTCAGGTGAATCTGCTCCAAGGAAGGCGAAGATGGTCTCATCGGTTGGAAAGGTTATGACGATAATTTCTTATGATGTGAAAGGATAACTCATGGACTTCGTAGGAAGCAGAAAAACGATAATGGCACAATGCTACAGTGATTTAATACAATCCCATTCTTAACACGGATACTTTGGGGACGCGGTAGCCTAATGGTCGTGAATACGAGGTCGGCGTTGTTTCCTTTGAGTTGTGGGTTCGAGCTCTAATAACACCTGAGGCACCCGGTGATCTTTTCCCTTTTTCGTGGGGTAAACGCGGGTGATGCACCCCCGAGATAACCTTGAAAACCTTCTCTATTTTCGACCCTTCTTCTTGTCAACCAATTTTTATATCCCCCCTTTTTTTTCAGACATATAGAGATGATCTTATTTGGCTCAGCACTTCTATATCTGGCTCTTGCGCCATTAAATTTCAAAACCAACGCACTCGAACTCTAATTCTATAAAAGACCCGCCGTATATCTTGCCAGATCATGCTAAATCTGTGAAGATCTCCTCAAGTCCTACCGTTATCGTGATTTGGTAGTTTGTAAAGGATGGTGCCTCGTCGTTCGATCGAGATTTAAAATTACGAGATATATCTCCAATAGCCCTTCTGCTTGTTCTAAGTGCAACATTAATAAGCAATCAATCATAAAAAATAAATTAATTAAAAATTTTAAAAAATTGGTACTTTTTGAACTGTCCTCGCAAATCTCATTAATTGTGATAAGCGCATGTAGTTATTAATTACGTGATACCCTGAAATAGACTTCAATGATTTTTTGGAGAAATGAAGTTTTTTTTCTTCTCGTTAATGGATTCATGCTACTTAGTATATAAGCCTATATTTCCAGTAGTTTTGAAGCACAAACAGATGATGATCCGAACTCATTTTACTTAAGCTTCCAGATCATGCAAATAAAAAAATATGAACCCTCAATGCATTAAATACCCGTCAGCTTCTTACTACTAGATGAATTTCGATTAAATCTGTAGAGGTCCTGCTTTGTAAGGAGCGCTTGTGTAAAATGTTTGATTACACAATCCCCCCTTACCCCCGAAGTGAGGGTAAACACTCCATAGAGAAGATCTCTGTAGCTCATCACAGTGACGCACGCACTAAAAGTAAACTACACTGCTAACCAACGTTATACGATTAAGTACGAACGAATCAAATTACTTGTCATTACAACGTTCCTTTCATCTGAACAAAGTTAAAAGACAAATAGAGACCATTAAAAGTTCAGTAAAGAAAGTAAGAGTGATGAAGAAATTAGTTAAAGAAGAGAATAGAAAGTTTATGAATCAGAAGGGGAAATGAGATATAAGTAGTAAAAAAGAAACCTTTTCTACAAATCTAATATATCCATTTCTCCTCTGTTATCATGGTTTTAAAAAAATTGCTGAAATGTAAGCTATTAAGTTTGGTTACAAAGTTAAATTTATATGAAACCCTTATCAGACCTATCATATTGAGTGAATGCTACCACTAACAAATGCAGATGAGGGTAGATTTTTAATATATGAAAGAAAAATCCTCCAAAAATTATTTGGTCCTATCAGAGAAAAATGATAATTGGAGAATTTTGTATAGCACGCGATCTCATGTATACACATGAGATATGTAGAAAAATAAATATATTGTTCGAGCTCTATTAAATCTTTTCGAATTAGATGGCTTGGACATGTTTTTAGATACGAGAACGTAAACCTTGTTACAATGAGAAGCTTTGAAAAAGTGGAGGGCATCAGAAAAAGATTTTACTGTGTGGAAGCATATCTTCAGACATAAAAAATCAATTGTTGGGGGACCGTTTTAGATGGCTCAACGAGACAGTCTTGTCCTGTAATAAGTATTGGAAGAAAAATCTCATTCATCTGATCATTAAATCGTGATTTTAACTGATCGGTTGACTTATGAAAAATTGGTTCTTCAATCTGTTCCTGTATTTTTGCTTTCTTGTATGTGTGTGATTTTCAAAATTTTGTCTTTGGTAGATTAATTGTATGCCTCCAGAAAGAAGCGTGTGAAATCGATAGTGTGTAAAAATAAAAATTCAATGCTTGTAGGCAAAATAATTAGCTTTCATAAGTTATCAATGTTGTTTATTCTCTTCAAAATATTAAATAATTAT
Source organism: Nephila pilipes (assembly GCA_019974015.1). NCBI lineage: Eukaryota > Metazoa > Arthropoda > Arachnida > Araneae > Nephilidae > Nephila > Nephila pilipes. The sequence continues at coordinate 7,079 of BMAW01123158.1, read as the reverse complement.
AAACAGCATTGATAAGTTATAGAGCAACAGTTATTATTTTTTTTTTTTTTTTTTTTTTTATACAAGCGAAACATATTTTTTGAAAGACTTACTCAACTGAAATAATTGCGGATTAATTCTACTCAAAATAATGTTAATAAATGGTTGATAACTATTTTTAAGATAAAATCTCCCTTTAGATAGCTTCTCCCACTAACCGTTGTTTATCCCACAGGTTCATCCACGGTACCCATCCTTCCGACAAACTGGTGGTGAAGGACGGTGTGGAGTGGTGCGCAGATGTGTTCGATAAATTCGTCTTGGCTGACCAATCGGTGTGCGTCGGCGACACGGTGATCCGGCGATACACCCCTGCCCGCAGCGGCCAGGCGTGCAGCGTCATCCACATCTATTGCAGCGATCGGGACGATGTCGAGTTCATCACCGACCCAGGGGTCAAGCGATGCGGAACTCTGGTGCTTGACCTGCCGGACGAGCCGAAGCAGTCGCCGCCGAAGAGGGAGATACAGACCATCATGATCTTCGGTGATACGGAGCTGAAGGTCAGTGCCATGGATGTCCTCACGGGGAAGTGTGTCAAAGCGGAAGTTGATTTCCTCAATGGATAGGTCATATGTTGTTAGACAGAGTTTCGTTTGATAACTGTTATTGTATTGTTGTTCATCGTGGAAAAATGCATATGCCAATTTGTTGAAGCAGAAGTTTGGACAGTAGAACGCTTAAATATTGTTCGGAATTGTACAAAGTTATGACTCTTGACAAACATTGGGTAAAACTACTGTGGTTTTATATAATTCGAATCAGTTAGATGACTAATTGAACAGTAAGAAAGTAAGTTTGGGAAATGAATGAAGAGAGAATTAAGTATGGCTAAATTTTGTTGCTAAAGACAAGACTGTGCGATCGCCATTGGAACAGTTCTTAACAACTGATGTAAAAATTAGAAAGGGATCTATCTCTGTGTCGAAAATAAACTTAATCATGTTTTTGTACTGAGCAGTTGAAGTGTCTCAAATATGATTCTCGTTTTAACTTCATGATTTGATGCTGATAAAGCAGCTGTTCAAAGGACCATGAAAAATCTGCTTTGCTATAGAAATAGGTGAAATACTGATCGAAAATGTTAAAAGCATGATTAGTTATTCTGTGTTTGGATCGAAGGGACCCTTGCAGAAAATGTTATGGGAAAAAAAAATCTCTCGTTACTGTGATTTGAATCACAAAAATGACTTTAGCCAAAGAAACAATAATTGTTTTTTACTTTTGTTCATACATGAACAAAAACTCGAATAATTTATATATATGCGTAAAAACATGATTCTTTTTACTTGAAAGAAGAGTCAAATGCTTCAAAAAAAAAAAAAAGCATGATATAATGATTTTCATTGTTTCGATTAAGGAAATAAAGAACAATCACAAAAAATCACTTCTGCTTTGAATTAAGTAAAGACAAGAGAAGTATTCTTTTCATTTGAGCTATTTTAAGAAGCAACATATACATATTTTCAAGTAAAGAATCAGATAACGCATAAAACTGTTCAATAATTCCAAACAATTGTTGAAATGAAAATTTCAAATCCTTAAGTGTCTTAAATTAATTTTTTTAAATTGTTCTAAGAAATAGATTTTTATACATGCAATGTGTGTGTAGTATAATCAAAATATAAGAATAAAGTAAGTTGTAAAGGCTTTCCATCGGCCTCCTGTTATGCTTTCAAAGTAAAAATAATATTTTAGCATTTTTAATGCATTTATTTTATATATGTATTTTTATACATATAGTATCGAATTACAAAAAGTTAATAAAATCGTTTGTAAGAAAATCAGTTAGCTCTGAGTAATGATTCGAAAACTAATAAATATTGTATAAATAAATAATTATAGAATATAAAAACTGGGAAATGTATTTTAAAAAAAGTAAAAATGTTCAAGACATTTGTCACATAATAATTTTCATCATTTGTTTCCTAGCCTTAAATGATATCTGCCACATTCTGTTTAGCTTTCTGATTTCTATGATTCTTGTGTAAAGATTCAAAACTGATGAAAGTATAAACTTTATTAATTTATGACTTAATTTTCTTTGTGTATTTTGCAGATAATTGACAAGTAACTAAATAGAAAACATAATTTTCAATTTAACTTAATATATATAAATCGAATATATATTTCCTGAATGAGATTATTTCATTTCTATAACGTGTAATTTCTTAATTTCAGTTTTTAAACTGTGCACATAAAGAGTAGAAATGTATTCTTAAGATTATGAATAATACTTCTAATACATGAAAGTGATATACTAAAGCTTTTGCTAAATTTATATATAAATGGAGCTAGGTATATTCGAATTGCTTATAAAATGTATCAACTGGAAAAAGAAAACTGATTTATGTCAAACTGGTTTATGTCAATTTACATAAACACGTTATTTTTATAGAACATTTTTATAAAACATATGCATAAACCTATGAACAAGTGAATTTATTTTTAAAATAAACTCTGCAGTTTTGAAGTAAAATTTTTGAATAAGTCCTTATGAAAATCCTTAAGAATGTACCAAAGAGAAAGTTCATTTTCAGATATCATTATTGATTTTTATATGTGTTATATGATAAGTGTATTAATATTTAATTTTGTCAAAGTGTTTATTTTTGCATATTATTGATGGAAAAAGTGCCAACATATTTAATTCCTTTGTAAATGCGTATTTTGTGCAATAAAAGTTGATATTTTTGAAGAAGAAAAGTGTTTTCTTTTCCTTTTATTTACTCATTTAAAATTTTCTCAAGTTTCAATTTTATTACAAGATGCATGTTTATAAAATAAAAATTATCTTGTTAATTAGTTAATTCATTACATAATAATTATATAACATCATAATTATCTTCTAGCGAAAGACTAATTAAATTTTATATTTCAAATGTGGAAATTTCATATAAATAATTTCTTCAAATAATGGTTATATTTAAGTAACAATTTAATACTAAATGTTTTAAAATAATATATATTAAAAGTAATAATATAATAAAAATGACAATTGTTTTACTATATGTAATTAGATTAAAAACTTAATTAAAAAAAAAACAACCGAAAATAGACTATGTATAATACAGAAGGCAAGAAGATTCTGCAGACCTTTCCAAAGACAATAGCAAACACTTATTACAAAATAAATGTTTATCATTTATTAATTTAAAACATATTGTGCATAGATATAAATATTATTTGATACAAATTCTTGCTGCGAAACAGGTTTTAAAAATCAATTTAGGAAAACAAAGGGTTAATGAAATCAACACACTTTTGTTAAGAAATTTTTGGTTATTATCTCAGCATAAATTTTTTTTAGCAGATTATATTCTTTGTAAACTAGAATTAGTGACTGCAAATTTCCTAACTTTTTCAATTACCTGTAATTCGGTTTATCTTTAAATAAAACCGGTGAACAGCTATATTACTGGAAATTCTTTAAACCGTAAATATACAATTCAAATTTATAAGATATTTTATTTGATTCATGCATTTTGTGATAAAAGTATATGAAAATAAATTGTATTATTACCATAAATTATACAAAGTTCTACAATCCTATAATATATTATAAGTAATATTTATGCATGAATATTTTTTCACAATGAAAACAAATGTAAAATATATAATTAAATGCGTAATCTGTCAACACATTTTAAAAAAATAAGCCGTAAGTAACACAACTGATCAAACTTTTGTTCTTTTAATTGTGATCTTAATTTATATATACAAAATATTCCCGCCTTGGAAAAAGTTCTTTAAAGCTCCACTTTAGTTGATTTAATAATTATTAAAGAATCATAACACTATTTAAATACAAAAAGAAAACGGCGCACCAAGAAGGAGTTGCCCGATTGTAATGAACTTTCGTATGCAAAGACATTTGGATCGAACATGCAAATGATTAAAATTTGGGGTCCAATGAATGAATAACGGGAGCTACAGCGCTTCGGAACTGCGCACTCAGCAGGTGTATATAAGAAGCGATTCTCAATCGGACGGTTAAAATTTCTGTTGCATTGCGATTTAGGATACCTTTCAACGACTGAAAAAGTGCCTCGTCGCATGATTCGAGCTCATTACGAGCAACTGTCAGAGTTTGAAAGAGGTCGTATCATTGGATTGAAAGAGGCGGGTTGGGCAAATCGGAGAATTGCTCATCATATGGGTCGAAGCGATGCGGTGATTAAAAGATGCTGGCAAGAATGGGTGGACTATGGCATATTTCAGCGTCATGATGGTAGCGGTCGACCTAGGGCCACAACAAATCGGGACCACAGAGTGATTGTCAGATCAGCTGTTACAGCACCTGATTCATCATTATCAACCATCAGACGTGAGACCCGCACACGAGTGTCCACCATGACCGTTCACAGCCGGCTGATCGAGCAAAATCTACGCTCGTACTGACCGCTACGCTACCTGCCACTCACGCTTGCACACTGTCAAGCCATATTATAGCAGAGCTTGGCTCGATCTAGTTGGAATGATGCCGACTAGGGACGTATAGTGTTTAGCGATGAATCCCGCTTCCAATTGTGTCCTGACGAAGACGTGTCTGGAGACTCCCAGGGCAGCGTGGCGATCCTGCTTTCATTATTTCATGCTCCACACGGGCCCTCAACCAGGAGTTATGGTCTGGGATGCCATTTCCCTTGATAGCCGGACCCCTTTGGTCATCATTAGAGGCACACTACAGCACAGCGGTACGTCGATGACAATCTGAGACCTGTTTTGTTACCGTTCCTTTTGCAGTACCCTGGCCTTATTTTTCAGCAAGATAATCCCAGACGTGTTGCTATGAGCTGTCTTACAGCTTGTCAAACACTTCCTTGACCTGCCAGATCTCTCTCCAATCGAGCATGTCTGGGATAGGATTGGAAGGCGACTGCATCTACCAGGGAATGTTGATGACCTAGCCTGAGAATTGGAGCAAATTTGGCAAGAAATATCGCAGGAGACTATCAGGAAACTTTATCACTCTATGCCACGTCGTGTGGCAGCTTGCATCCAGGCTAGAGGTGGGTCAACACCTTATTGAGCTCGTTACTTTGTAACTCTGAAATAAACCATTCAATTTTTCTGAAATTTTATTCATTTTCTATTCTGTACATAGTTTTCCTATCCTCCAATTTTTGTCTCTATTGGACATTTCCTTCTTGGTGCGTCTTTATATATATATATATATATATATATATATATATACACAGAGAGAGTATATTCATCGCTTATATTGTTCTGTTGGAAATACCTTTTTTAACGATTTTATTAATGTTAATTTTTTGTATGTGTGACAGAGGTCCTCAAGTGTTTATCTTCTATTGAGAATCATGATCCCTAGGTGCTCTAATTATATTTTTCTTTCCCATGGAGTGTACTGTCTTTGATAATCACAGGTAACGAGTCCCCGGTGTATCCCAGCGATCCATCTCTCTTTTCGACAGTCCTACTTGTAAACCAATTTTTATTTCCTGCATTTTTTCAAACGTCTAGATCAGGGTTTGGCAAAGAGGTCGACATAGTATAATTAGGGTTCGATCCGATCTTTGAGATTTGATGAATGAATACCAATGCTATTCAATCGCAAATTTATTACAACAGCAATGAAGCATGTACAAATTTCGTTTGAAATGTCATTTGTAATTACAATATGGAATGTGAAGTTTTTATAATAGATTATACTATATTTAATTTCCCTTTCCTGCATATTTCTTAAATAATTATTTATCTTTTTTTACCGTTTAAAGTTAGTGCGTTTCGCGATCTGTTACTCATTCTCAGACTTGTGAGGAATGATTCCTGCTCCTTTTTGCTACAAGATGGCCCGAGCTGTCTACATCGCATCATCGTTTTGTCACTCGCCCTTTTTGTATAATGCCTTCTACTGTAGAGAGTGGTGACTTCCACGAATGTGTTGTACTTTATCAGCAACTCTTAAACCTGTGTTTCTTTATTCGACGAAGTAGATTCTTTTCGCTGTATAATAATATTTTTATTAGAACTTTTCTAATACCGCAACATCGACTTCTAAAAAAAAATGCCGACAATATTCAGTGGAATATTTAAAATTTGGTTTTATATATGCACCAATGAACGAAAGAAAATTGTTGTTCCTTCTTTGTGAGAAATTTAGTTTAGTTTTTATTAATGTCGCACTAGAAGCAACACGAGGACTATTGTCGACGGACATTGTAATTCTGAACCTCGGTCAAGTGATGAGGACGATACCTGAGCTGGCACCCCCTCTGCTAACTTTCATACCACGCGAACGGGAGGACTTAAGACTCCGAAAGATTTAACGTGCATCAGCCCCGGTTACACGGCGAGTCTTTAGCAGCCAAGGATCGAACCCGCGACTCAACGAAAACCGCCGGCCACGAATCCGAAACCACTAGACCACTCTTTGTGAGAAAACTTTTAGAATTACATTCCTAGAATCCTCATCATCGTATAAAATAACCTTATCGTCCTTTGTAAGGTTTGATGTAAAATTTTTTAGCTTTATTTGGATTCATTTTTATTTCTATATTTCGGGTGTATTTCCTCAAAATCATCTTTTGTGTACGGCATGTATTTTGAGAATATCCAAGCCTTTGGCACTTAAAGAAGCGAAGTGGATTTGGAACATAAGACCAGTTGGGAGTATTTAAATAGCCCGTAATGGCGCGAGATGGTAGTTGGAGGGAGTGGAAGAGTAGGACTAAATGTTACGTAGGAAATGGTTTATTATCTCTTCAGATGATAATACGCCTCATACTTACGACTTCCTGTTCTGATAAGCCTACGAGGACCTCGAACTAGATGTGCAAATGAGATCAGATTCAGAGATAACGCCACAGCTAGTATTCAAACACATATGAGGAACAACAGTTGCAAGAAGATCTAAGAAAGTTTTGATAAGAAGGAAGGATTTCGTCTGCAATTCAGATGAAGTTTCAATGCGATGGTCTCTAAATGTAAGATTTGTTTTGTTTTTTGAATCGCCTCCGATGTCTTGAAGTCCATTTTGTTTAGCAAAAGAAGTCTTCGAGAGAGTGTTTTAACAGGTA
>BMAW01123128.1:0-13119 GCA_019974015.1 Nephila pilipes | reverse complement strand
GGAGCAGTGTTTGAAGATGATCAAGCGTAATAAACCCGAGTTTTTGCATCGCTATGTGACAATGGATGAAACATGGCTCCATCATTTCCCTCCGAAGTCCAATGGACAATCATCCGAGTGGACTGCACACGATGAACCCGCTCCAAAGCGTGGGAAAACGCAACAGTCGGCAGGCAAGGTTATGGCGTCTGTATTTTGGGATGCGCATGGAATAATTTTCCTTGACTACCTTGAAAAAGGAAGGACCATCAACAGCGACTATTACATAGCGTTATTGGACCGTTTGAAGGACGAAATTGCCAAAAAACGGCCGCATTTGAAGAAAAAGAAAGTGCTGCTTCCCCAAGACAATGCACCGTGTCACAAGTCAGTGAAAACGATGGCAAAAATCCGTGAATTGGGCTTCGAATTGCTTCCTCATCCACCGTATTCTCCAGATCTGGCCCCCCAGTGATTATTTCCTGTTCTCAGATCTCAAAAGAAGGCTCGCTTGGAAGAAATGTTAGTCGAATGAAGAGGTGATCGCCGAAACTGAGGCCTATTTTGAAGCAAAGGACAAATCGTTCTACAAAAATGGTATCGAAAAGTTGGAGGTTCGCTATAATCAGTGTATCACCCTTGAAGGGAATTATGTTGAATAAAAAAAACTAATTTTGCCAAAAAAATGTGTTTTTACTATTGTCGGCCGGGGACTTTTCAATTGACCTGTTACGTAGCACCATCTCTTGGAATGGCTTAGCATTTATTGAACGACTCCAGTATGTATGAAATATGGTGAATTAAAACTACCCAATGTCCAAAAATAAGTAATTTCTTTCTTTTAATAAATTTATTTGTAAACTTGAACTGAGTAATGTCCAAAGTAGTTATTTCATTTAAGTTCTTATTAAGAAACTTAATATTATTAAAAGCCTGAAAAATGTATTGTACTGTTCTTATGAAACAACTGTGTAAAAAATTCTTTAAAATATTTAACTTCTTAAATTTCAAAATTTAACTCCTAGTTAAATTTTCTTGGGGGTTCTTTACGAATATTGTTCACCTTAGAAGTTAGCTACCGAAAGTTTGGTCAATAACTTGCTAGGATAATTCGTACAAGCTGGATTAAATGCAGATAAATCAAAACAGACTTGGCTTATTTTTTTTTATCTGGATTCTAATCTGGGCCCGAAAAATAATTATGGGGAAATTTTGGGAAGAAAAACTCAAAGCATTTCGTTTTATTGTTTATATTTATTGGTCCTTTACAAGGCGTATCCGTGATCAAGCAATCGAATAAGCTCTGTTTGAAAAAAAAAATTATTGAAATAGTGTCATTTTTAGATGCGAAAATGAAAATCTCATTGTGTGCTATACAACAGGGGTTATTCAATCTGTTGTAGGGAATCCTTTAAGCTTACCATTTTCTTGTAGGAGCCTCTTGATCAAAGAGAAGAAAAGATAGGATACCAAAGCTTTATACTATACACATTTACAAAATTATTATTTCTCTGTTTTATCACAATAGAAACGTCTGAAGAAGATAATGAATATTGAGGTAGCTATAATGTTTTTCTTTTTTGTTTTCTAAAATATATTCTATGAATAAGAAACAAAAACAATAATATTTTAAATCATAACAAATTAATAAAACGACACATTTTAATGATTTTGCAATGATTATCTTTCATTGTAAAGTATTTTTACATCTGGAATAATTATTGAAATCTGCGACCTAATTCATCTTCAGTATCCAGTCTGTTTCTGTGTTTTGTTTTTGTCACAACGTACAAAGAGAATGATTTTTTGCATACATAGATTGAAACATATGACATTAGATGTTTCACTGTTCTTTTGGCAGTCTTGAGAAGGATTTTGGATCCAAGATAATTTTTTAAGAACAGGAAAATATTTCGGAAATGGTTTTTGCGCAGATCTGATACATGTTGGTTCAAACTAATTTTTACATTTTGATCGGCTTTAGAGTTACCATTTCCTAAAAATATTATGCAAATTAGGAAAGCATTCAATATTATCTTTTAAAATGTAATCTACTCAAAAATTCAATTTTAAATAAGTGGCGTCAATTTTATTTTATACCTTGAATATAGTGAAATAAGTGGCCAAATAAGTGAGAGATTTTTCACCTGAGCCAAAGAATGGAGCCTAATATATGACCTAATGCGTCTCAATTAGTGTATTTGATTTCTGAAATTTAAGATTTTATTTTATCCATAAAATAAAATCTTAAATATAATCTTATTTATATTTGTTTTTACAAGTGAAATGCTTTTAAGAATTCTATCTTTTATAAAAATTAAAACTTTACTAAAATTTTGGTGAGATTTGATTAAGCAAATAGTGACCTCTGGTGGACCCCTGTCAAATTTCCTGGAAACCGTAGGGTTCCACGGAACCCAGGTTGAAGACCTCTGCTTTTTAATAACGGTTTCTATTGCCGTTCCGAAAGTGATAATCACATGATGATAAAACAATTCGAAGGAAAAATTCAAATAATAATTTTATTTTGAGGAAAAATGAAACATAATATGGGGACATTTTGCAATTTTCATCTGGAAACGCTGAATAAATGTCTCTTTCAAAATTTTCTTTTCTGATTACCGTACTCAATATAACTGACTACCCCTGGTGTGTATATCATTCCAATCTTATTCAAATATTTCAAAATTTTAATATGTTTTCATTTAAAATTACGGATGATGATACTGAAATTCTCTTTATTTTAATCTTCCCAAAGCATTCTATGTCAGCAGCTTTTAAACAGGTGTCACATCGACCTTTTAGCAGACGGGATCGGTCAATATTATTGTTAATCTTAGGTTCAAAACACTCCTTATAGTGTCACTCGAATTTGCATGAAATGCTTTTGAATATGACACGAATGATACACTTCCATGTTTCGAAACTGGTTCTCAATACCATGTCCCGAGGTGTTGGCTACAGATTCGAGGCTCGCAATTATTAATTATCGTCATCTCTAGCTTCAATCACAACACTTCGAATGAGATGAAAGCTGTAATTATCCAAGCTTAATGAAGGCTTTAATTTGCACCCAAAATTGCATCCTATAAAGGGTTGACATCGAGGCTCATTTATCAACGCGTTAAACGATGAACGTCACGACGGAGGCGATAATATACCGCTGTTGCCAGGTTGGAATATTAAAAACGAGAGAAAAATCATCTGTTACTTCGCTCGCGATGGAGAAACTATAAATAGCGTCTTCTGAAAAGAATAAAGTGCCTGAACGTGACAAACTGTTTTCGAGTGATATATTTTTAGCATAAGACAAGAAGGATCGTTACGTAAAGTATTAATTATGTTTTTTTATGTTATTAGTAATGGCAACACATACATCAAGATGGCTGCTGTGAAATTGTTAGATCAATTTTAAATATTTAATTAATTTTATTGGCCGGAATAAATTTGGAAAGAAATATCGTAAAAGATCAAACTAAAGTGGCGTAATTTTGTTAATAAGAACATAAAACTTTGAATGTGTACTAGACATGTAACCAGAATAGCGTTTGAGATTAGAAGGGAAGAGGGAGACCTCAATTTTAATTTATAGCAGTAATTTAAATAATAACTATAATCGTATATAAATTAACCACACATATTAATAAATTAAAGTGATTTATTTCTATGTAATATTAATTACGTAAAATAAGTTGATTGGATTAATTTTATTTATAATGATATGGTAAGTGCCTAGCGTGGTATGATTAAATATAATAATTTAGAATAATTCAAACAAGAAATTAATATCACACAAAAAATGTGTATTAATTTTCCATTCAATAATATCGGTGCCTATATAAAGTAATAATTTGTAACAAATTTTGAGTTTTTTTTTTAAGGATACAAGTCTTAAATATGATATTGGGCTTGCAAGATAAGTAATTTGTTTTAGAAATAGCTTTACAGATTATCAATGTTAGTTTCTTGCAGAAAAAGTTGTGGCCTCGGTAACCTAGTGGTCATGGTTGCGTGACTCGCGGCCGGTGTTGTTTTCGCCGAGTTGTTGTTTTTTCGAGCCCTGTTGCCACTGAAGACCCACAATGTAGCGGAACGGATGCGCATTAAATCTGGTCGAGGCTCCAAGTACTTACGTTGACGTTGGACTTGGAACCTCGCAGAAATTTGGAGAGGGGGGTGCCAACTCAGATGCCGTTCTCATTACAAGACCGAAGCTTATGACCGACCGTATTTGCGGAGGTTATTTTCGGATAGTATTCACTTCCTGATACCCTCGTGTTTATCCCGTCCTTCACTACCTCATTCAGGGGCACTGACCAATTCTTGTGATGTGCAACCGATTTCTCTCGCTGTTTTTTTTTAATTCACCAAAGTTCCTTGTACTTTGTAAAACTCCTGGTTTTCTTCTGACGTGACTTTTTTTTTATTTTGATCTTTTATCAAATTCAATGATAGAAAAATATTTTAATTATTGACTTTAACTAACTAAATTAAGATGAGAAGGTAAACCTTAAAATTTAGGCCACTATCGTTTATTGTCCATTGTAGATTTTTACATTTTACAAGCTTTTACAACACTGCGGCAACACTGAACGTGTGCCAAAGTTGTTAGTCGGCCGTCATGTTGGATTATTTGATTGATTGTTTATTCATGTCTCACCAAGAATCACCACGAGGAATATTGGTGACAGATCTCGTAATTTTGAACCTCTGTAAGCGACGAGGACAACACCTGAGTTTGTTCAAAGCCATGACCTGAAGGCTACCATGGCTAGATTAGGAAAAAAAAGCGTAAAACTACTGTTTCCTAAAATACCAATGCCGTGATCGGCTGTGATATTACGGTGGAACATAAAATCAAAACGGGTCTAGGGTTTCTTCACCTTTTGTTAAGAGTTTTTGTTTACGTGGATAACGTTTTAGTGACGTCAACCACCACAATATTGCAGCCGCCAAATAATGGCTCTATTTTCCTAAGAAATCATAGTTTTAGTTCTTCTGTAATGGTGTTCAGATAAAGTGCATATGGTAACGTTCTTTCAGTTCCATTATAGCTCGGGACCTTACGTAAATTATTAGTTTAGTAAATGATCCGTCGTTTGTAAATTTATTGAATTAAAGATTCTTTGTGGTTTTAAATTCGAATGCTATAAATACAAAAACAGTTTTCATCTGTCTACTGTTTCTTTCGGATTTTCGAAAACACACTGAGGCATTTTTTCAAAAAAAAAAAAAACTTCTCACAATGCATTAAAATTGATAAAAAAGTAATATTTTCGAAATAAAAAGAAGAAAAGTTAAGTTAAAAGAGACATCCCTACTTTTTATCCCCTTGGATGTGATTAGTTGCATAAAAATAAATTCAATACTCTAAATTGGTGAAGTTAATTAACGATTCCCCAGATTTAACATTATTTCACAAAATTGGAAAGGAAGGGGCGGGCTAGATGGTAGCCTTAGTAACTGCTCCTTTTTTTCTCTGAAATAAATAAAAATATCTGTAATCTCATCATTTATATGAAAATTTATTGTTTCTTCAGTTATATTTGCGAGGACTGTAATAAAGAGTACAGTTGGAGCAGTGTTATAAATATATCTATTGCATGAAATATAGTTTGGATGGATTGAAGTTTCACGATCCAATGTGATTGGAAAGTGATCATTATTGTAAAGATATGAGACGGTTCTGAAAGTCCAGTAAAGTAAAATGGAAGGGGAACAAATTTCTAGGTCTATTGAATGAAATGTCTTTGTAAGTAAATGAAAATATGTTGGTTGGTTATTATTGAAAAGGCACAGATTATTATCTGAAATGATTTTTCAATTTGTTTCCTTTTGGGTTGTTTTATGCACTGCCACGGGCAGTACTGTGTCCATTTAGATAACCGATTATTATGAAAGGCATTATAGCTGATTGATGAGGTTATTTATGTAAATGACGCTAATTTGAGTGTTTGGAGGCAAGTATAACGTGCAGACTGCAATTAAAGTTTCAATGTGAATTCTTACAGCAATGGCTTGAAGTGGGAATTATTTGAGAAACATTGGAAAGCGTGAGACATTCGGAAAAAAGGTCCTGTTATTCCGCAGATGATTGAGAAGAATCACCCGTTTTCTTTCTACGATAAGTAAGCTTTTATTATACCTTTATCTAAATTGGATTCGTTAATTACATTTTTGTTTTTTTTTAAAAAAAGAATTTGCATTTACTATGGTTGGAGAGTTAGTTTTGGCAAGGAGTAGTTTTATTGCACTGCTATTTTTTTTCGGTCTCTTTAATTGTTTAGTTTCAGGAGTGCTTGAAGTCTTAGGAGGTAGATTGATTGATCGAATTCTGGTATTTGTGGTTTTAATATCAGTGTTTGTAATCGATTTGAGTTCGTGCCTGTAGCAATGGAAGCTAGAATTTTAGTTTGAGATTGAATTGTGCTAGTAGAAGGTTTGAATACAGAAGTCACAGTCTTCGAAACGGAATAACTGTGAGCTTCTGCTTTTATTTCTATTGTTTGGGTAGCAGTATCTATTGTTTTTGATGAGATTAGAAAACTGTGGGACATAGTTATGTTTTACTGCAGCTGCATATGATACACCAACTATAGGTGTGCATTCGTTAACTATTTTTTGGGCTTCTGGGAATGAGATACTTCTATTTATTTTAATGGTTTGTATTTATTTTTTTATTATCTATCGAAAGCATTTACGAGAGTAGGCCAGATGGTCGGCTTTGCAATTAGGACAAATAGGTTCCTAATTGCAATCCCTGCTTTCGTGCCCTAGGATGGAACATTGGGCACATGTTTATTGACCATGGCAGGCTGGTATAGAATGCCCAAACCTTTGGCAATTGAAATAGCGCAAATGGTTGCGTATATATGATCTGATAGAGCAGTTAAAGTGTGGTATTTTGATTGATTTAAGAAGTGTAAGACCATTGAAAGTGAGTATTACATCCTTTACATTTATTACCTGACCGTCGCAATCGATTTTAATACTTCGGATAGCACTTACAATTTGTTCATTTAAAGGCTCTAATATATCATTTTCTGTGCCATGGAGAATTTCCGGTTCTGATATAACGTCACGGGAGAATTATAAAGAATAATGAGATGAAACTGTAACTGTATTAGTGTATTTTAAATTTAGAATAATTTCGGCCTGTTTAGAAATACACAACTAATATATTTCCAGTATTTTGTTTTTTCTTATAGTTTTAACTTCTTCAATCATTCCCTTTAAAGTTTTGAGTATTAAGGTTACTAAAACATTTTTAAGAGATCCGTCAATCTTTTTAATTATGAAAAATCTACATTTACTAACGCTCAATAATGTTTTATTTATATTATTATTCAATTGCTGCTCCACCTCCATAGAAGGAGAGGAGGTTGATAGATTTAGGCTTCTATCAGGGTACGAAGAAGAGTTTGGATTCATGGTGGATGGGAGGAAAGTTATGTTCACTCCAATGCGCCTCCACCCAATTAGGAGCCCAACAAGGGTCGGCAGATCCCCGGTCATTTGACAATTGCCAGGAACGGCATTTATCCTAGAGGTGGAACCAGGGTTTAATATTACAGCTTCGGGATGAGGATCCTTTGGTTCACCCGAGGCAACCCTAGATTCAGTATAACCCTAAAGTAACTCGACAAGAACTCCAGAGAAACGATTACCAGTCGAATGACAGGAGCGGGCTCACTCCTGCCACCCGTTTACCGATGCGGAGTTGCACGGAGGACTTATTTATTATAGTTAATCACAGATACCAGCTCGGAAGTAATCGTCCATATTTAAGTTTGTTTGCGTGCATTTAAAATGTGTCACACAATTAGAAATGCCACCGATTGTGAAATACGCGTTATGGTTATTTTTCTGCATACAGAGGCGCGTGAAAGCTTTTAAAATTCATCAAAATATTAATGAAGCCCATGGAGAAAAAACTATGAGCGATGGAATGGCAAGAAAATGGATGAAAGTATTTAAAGATAGGAATGGAGGCAATTCAACATCACCCGAAAAAAAGGAAGCTCAAGCAAGCAATTTCAGTACGCAGAATCCGAATCATCTGCACTGTGATTTGGGATAGGCAAGGATGGTACTTGATGAATAATTGCCTCGAATCGACAAAATAAATTACGAGACATATTGTGACACTTTAACTAAACTTTGTCGTGCAATCCAAACCAAAAAGGCGTGAAATACCCAGTAAAGGGATAGTTTTGCTGCATGACAATGCACAGTCATACGTGGATCATCGAACCCGAGATTTCATCGCCTCTTATGGCTGGAAATGACTTGTGATCCTCCTCAGGATAGCTCTGATCTGGCATCGAATGATTTCCACTTGTTCCTGTACTTGGAAAAAGAATTTTGGTGGTTAGCGCCGACGATTATTATGTCAAACTGATCTGCTGAAGTGGTTAGCTTTTAGGTCGTAGACTTTTATATGGATGAAATACAAAAGCTGGTTGTACGATATGATATGTGCCTTAATAGTGGAGGTTATTATGTTGAATTTTAGGAAAAGGTACATGCTTTCTTATAAAACTGAAATAGTAGAAAAAACTGCACTTGTTTCTTTTAAATATCAATGGTACTTGAAAGCCCGCTGATATATTTGGTGAATATCTTTCTAATCCTTTGTTTCACTGTTTTCCGTTCTTTCCAGTAGATCAGGGAATTCTTTCTCCGAACGTTTTCCGTTTAAAAATGTTCATTTTAAAGAATTTTTTAAAACTCGATTTGATTACTTTGAAGTCGATTGAAAAATAACGAAGTCACATTAGTTTTTGTTTCTATTTTACTAGTTTTATTTTCTCAATATTTTATTATTGGTTTGTTGTTTCTTTAAACAAATCCACTACCTTGATAAAATCCTCCCAAAATGTTGGTCATGTCTTAAAATATCTTAAAACACTTAACTATTATCCGTATATGCGAAACACGCCATTTCTGAAACCAAAGTAACTTATCAATGAAACAAAGCAGAAACTTGACACTCTTACTATATAATATTCACAGATATTTACATTAATTCTCCTATTTTTATCTCATTAAAAAATCCTAAGAAGTTATAGAGAATATATACTAAACATTTTTTCAAAATTATAAAAAAATCCATATTTTACTGTGCACAGGATTCTAAAGCACAATATTAATCAAAATTTACGAAAATAATGTTATTCAGTAGAAAATGTTCAGTTTTAAAGTTATACATACTTATAAAAACTTTTACAGGAAAATGTATTCAAATACAATTATTTAGAAAATTATGAAATTTTAAGAAAAATTCCAATTAAAATTGATATAATTTTTTTTCTGTAAATAATTTGTTTAGAAGTCACAAGGAAACTTATTTCGAATATGTGCTCGAAAATTTAAACTAATGTGATGAATAGTTTCTGAGAAAGGCTATACGTAAAGTAAATTTTGTTTGTTTTAAGAATAATGAAGTTTCAGAGAGAGAGAGAGAGAGTTGAAAAGTATAACAAAGTACTTAATTAAGCAAGGTTTAGTCTTTTCTCGATAACTCGGGTAGTACAATTAAACTTTTGACGCTTAAAGATCGGTTCTATGTTTTTCAAAAAATCGAAATTTTTGAGTGAGGCACCTTAACGGCTTAAAAAAAAAGGACCGGGAAAAATATCAGTAATTTTTACATTTTTTTTAATTGCACATTGAGTTTTGAGGGATTTTTCACTTTTTCCCCAACTAAAGAAGATTAGCGCTCTCTACGCATAGCTCTGGCCAATATTACGTCATACACACTAGACGGCTTATCTTCACTTCCGACAGTTTAATAATCGTGAACTGTCTCAAGCTAGACGTACTACATTATACAACATTCCATATTTTACTGATGAACTATCTCCAGATAGTCCTAAATATTTTGATTAAAACAATAAATTCAAAAATTGTTATTTATTCAGCAAGCAAGATCCATAAAAACATTAAAGAAAATAATAATTACTTTCACGCTTCAAGGAAACAAAATAAAGAAAAAAATATTACATAACGTAGACAAGTGTAAAGAAAGTTTAATAAATAAAAACAGCTGCTGGCCCAAATGTAAATTAAAATATGGATTGCGATTTTTAATTTTTACTTTCTTAAAAAAAGAGTAATTGAATATTAGACAAAGCTTTTACAATGATTAATATTTCCTAGAAAATGAAAACTTCTTATTCAAATACAATATAAAGCGACTCAGACAACTTTCCTCGCTTCTAAAAACTCACTTTATCTAAATCAGCAGAAAAGTAAGCGTAATTATGCTAATTTCCTCATTCTATTCTTCTATCTGAGACGAAGGAAAAATAACTACCGAAATCATTTGTCATGGAACTATCCAAAGTTTTAAAAGCAGACTATGTCATTTAAATATGCATTTATAATTCTGAATTTCAAAGATATGAAAGCTACTTATAAGTATTACAATATGCAACTTTTATCAAGAAAGAGAAAAAGAGAAGTTGGATGAAAATGGTTATTAGTTTCTAGAAAATAAAAAAAAAATCGCAAAGTAGTCGAATCGTGCTCTAATAATTTTATATCAAAGTAATTAATTTATTATAATAATGGAAATATGTTGGAAGAAGTCATAACGTTAAGGAAGCATTTTAACTTCACGTAACAAAAATTTGTATGCTCTAATATAATGGATAAAAAGCTATTTTAAAGAAAAATTCTTTTGAATAAAGTTATAAAATATTAAGTATGGTTATTTTGCGGTGGCGAGCGACGGGAGGCGGGATATGGGGTTATAACATGTATAATATATATATGGATAGCTACATACGGAAATTTTAAAACATAAACTTTTTTATATACTTAATTTTTTTTTATTTTTTCGGAAAAATTAATATCCGAAATCCCATGCTACACATAAATATTTTTTTGAACAAGAAAGTAAACAATGAAAATTGAAAATAATTTTGAGAAACAAGTTAAAGTGGGATATTTGCTCCTCCTTCCTTCATGAAAAATTTCGCACCGCGTCCTTGTTATTGAAGAATGTAATTTTATTAAGTAAGAAAAATATTCAGGTAAATAATTAATAGTTAATTTTTTTTTTTTAAAAAAAAAAATCCTCTTCTTTTTTATTCTTATTTTTTATGCTCTCATTAAATATAGAAATTCGATTTGAAAAAAATAAAAATGTAACAGAAGCCTATCTTAATATGCTTAATATATTATAATGCCGGAGCTTCGTTCCTTAAATTATGTGTTTAAATATGTAAATACAATAAAGATACAAAAACAGATACTGAATTCAAAATATATTAATTTAATATATTAGCGAGTTTTTTAAGTAAGTCTATTAGATATTGAAAAAAAAAACAAGTGCAGTTTTTTCTACTATTTCAGTTTATAAAAAAGCACGTACCTTAATCTACGACTCCACATAATTACATCCACTATTAAGGCATATATCATATCGTACAACCAGCTTCTGTATTCCATCCTCCTAAAAGTCTACGACCTGAAAAACTAACTATTGCATCACGCCGTTTTGACATCATAATAATCATTGGCGCTGATCGCCAAAATTCTTTTTCAAGTACAGGAACAAGTGGAGTCACTGGGTTCCAGATCAGGGCTATTATGAGGAGGATTACATGTTATTTCCAGCCATAAGAGTCTTGGTTTGGTTTCGTTTTTCGTAACGTCACACTTGAAGCAACACGAGAGCTATTGGTGACGGGCTGCATAATTTTGAACCTCTTTCAAGTGACGAGGACGACACCTGGGGTGGCACCTTCTTATCCTAAGCCATAAGAGATGATGATATCTCTCATTCGATGATCTAAGTGTGGACTGTCATTGTGATGTAGCAAAACAATTCCTTTACTGAGTATGCCACGCATTTTTGGTTAGGATTGCACGGAGTTTAGTTAAAGTGTCACATATATATCTCGGAATTTATTGCGTCATCTCGAGACAAAAAATCCACAAGCTACATCCCCTATCTATTCCAAAACACAGTGCACATGATTTTGGGTACTGAAATTCTTTGCTTGAGCTTCACTTTTGTTCGCCATTGTATGGATTGCTGTTTGATTCCAGATCCATGTCCACACACAATTCGTTAATCCGCTGATGAATTTCGGCAGCTTTCACGGTTTTTGAATACAGAAAAAGTTTCTCTGTGCATATTTCACAATCGGTGGCCTTTTCTACTGAGTGAGGCATTTGAAAAGCTTACAAAAACACGTAAACACAGATAAATGTTTCCATGCTGGAGTCTGGGTTTAAGCAACACATATAGGTACTTAGTGCACCTGTATGGAATGGTGACAGTAAAGCTGCAGCTGCCATATTTAAAAACGGTTCTTACTTTAAAAGTATACCATGTGGTATGTATACATGCTTTATCAGTGTTCGTGCTTCATTTTTAAAGAATATTCACATGATTATCTAAATCTAATTTGGAGGTAAATCTTCAAGTTAGATAATCTCATGAATGTAACAATGATTGGATAGAATCATTGATATTTAATTCATGCATATGTAACAGATCAATTGAAAAGTCCCCAGCCTGACACATAGATGGCGCTACTAGAATTAAATCCATATGTTTTTTAGTTAGCCCTAACCCTCAAAAGATGCGTGTATAAATTTGACAGCTGTCGGATCATTAGTTTGTGAATTATAGCATTTTGAGTGAAGCAACTTTTGTTATTGTGAAAAAAATGGATAAAAAGGAATTTCGTGTGTTGATAAAATATTGCTTTTTTAAGGGAAAAAATACAGTTGAAGCAAAAACTTGGGTTGATGCCGAGTTTCCGGACACTGCCCCAGGAAAATCAACCATCAAGGATTGGTATGCTAAGTTTAGACCTGGTGAAATGAGCACCGAAGACGGTGAACGCAGTGGACGCCCAAAAGATGTTGTTACCGACGAAAACATTAAAAAAATCCACAAAATGATTTTGAATGACCGTAAATTGAAATTGAATGAAATAGCAGACACTCTGAAGATATCAACTGAACGTGTACATCATATCATCCACGAATATTTGGGTATGAGAAAGCTCTGTGCAAAGTGGGTGCCGCGTGAGCTCACTTTTGAGCAAAAACAACGACGAGTTGATGATTCGGAGCAGTGTTTGAAGATGATCAAGCGTAATAAACCCGAGTTTTTGC
>BMAW01123111.1:0-73405 GCA_019974015.1 Nephila pilipes | reverse complement strand
TTTTTGAAACAGAATAATATTAAAATGTGTGTGGCTGCATTTTGAAGATAACAATTAAAAATTAATATACCTTACAAGATTACAATTATTTTATGATAATTATTTTATCTAAACAGCAAAAAAACCTGCTATTGTTTTAATTCTAATTTAGAAGAATTTCTTATCATTTATCAAGCGTATAATTGCATGCTTTTTAAAATATATGAAGAAATTATTAACACGAAAGCACTAAATTTAGGTATGCAAATATTTTGTTGTATCGGAGGTTACAAAAAGAGAAAAATTAAAATATTTCAGGAAACAGTTTTGACTTGTAAACAATAAGGCAAATATTTTTCCTGTTAGTATGTTCCCGAAACAACTAATCACTTTTATTATTATTTGCTTAAACATTATCATGTACATAATAAAT
Organism: Nephila pilipes; assembly: GCA_019974015.1. Classification (NCBI taxonomy): domain Eukaryota; kingdom Metazoa; phylum Arthropoda; class Arachnida; order Araneae; family Nephilidae; genus Nephila; species Nephila pilipes. The sequence goes on along the minus strand of BMAW01123111.1, from coordinate 72,993 downwards.
AATCCCAGGAAAGGTAAACCGTATTATAAAATGTTTTATGATTCCTTAAGTACGATCATAATAAAAGAGTCAAATGCATTGCTCCTCACTGGAAATATCTCCAAATTTTCCAAAGAAAGAAAAAAATATAAGTACATTACAAAACTTATTATCTTTGATTTTTCACAACTTTGTTTACAAAATGTATGCATGTCATTTACAAATAATTATTTTGTTTGACCAATAAACAGCTAATCTTATCAATGAAGTGAATCGAATTTTAACACTTCGCGCTTAGATATGCTTTATTTTCGAATAAAACATAACTATTTGGGATACACCTTTTGGAATTCAGAGACATTTATACTTTCATCTTAGTTCAAATTTTCTAATCAGAATATTTGTTCATGCTTTGAATTTAAGAATGTTTTTATACGTACTCTTATTTTATGTAGATTTTTAACGTTAAACCTTTCATTGGATTGACTAGACGCTTCAAAATGATTATTATATAAACAAATTTTCAAACACTTAAGAGAAACTTACTTAATGCATTATCCTAAGGTGTTAAAATATTAAAGAATTTTATGTTTGAAAAGGGGTGTTAATTTTAAGAGCTAAGAAACACCTTTTAATTTACCATAAAAAAAAGTTAACGAAAACAGTTTTTAACATTAATTTCTTACATCTAAAATTTTAATTATTCATACAAGTGAATCTCAAAATAAAAAAAGAAGTTAATTAATCAAAGACTGTAAAGTCACAGGGGATAAAACCAGAGCCCCAAGTAATTATATGCTTTATTCAGAACAAGTTATGAAAATAATTTTAAAATTTAAAAATTAAATGAATAAATAAGTGTAAAACAATATCAGCTCAGTTTAATAAAAAATAGCTAAATATTTTTAACTAATAATGATAATATATATATATATAATATTTAAACTTAGTGTAGTAGTCAATGGCAAGTAGTAAGGCTTTTCATTTTAACAAAACGGTTTATTATACACAAATAATTATTTTAACCTGTTGAGAAAAATGTAATAAAAAGATTGAAAGGGCTGCGGTTCGCACATCTTGACCGCTTTGGAGGTGATAATAGAATGACAGATATTAAACTCGGAGTACATGCATCAGGGATTTCGAAAGGGAAAACACAACATGAACACTTAACATGGACAGTGTGAAGAGCTTAGGTGTTATTGGTATTGTTTTAGGGAGAAATAGGGAAACACTTGCTTATAAAGGTTCTACGAATCTTGATGCAAGAATGTGAACCGAGTTCGAAAAATGCTAAGCTGGTGATTTTAAAGTAACTGAGGATGGAATGATAGAATTAATTAGGCTTTGAACATGGGGGAAAGAATGGAAGACAGCAGAGAGTGAATTTAGAAGGAATACTATTGTAGCAGCTTAGAAAGAATTGAAAGTACGTTTAAATATCGAATTTAAAAGAAAATTTTATTTGAAGTCATTACACACACAGACACGCACACACAGATATATATATATATATATATATATATATATATATATATAATTTGATTATGAAATAAAGTTTAAGAAAAATGAGTAGCTTTTCAAAAATATAATTATCTGTAACTCCTTCACAAAATTAACAAATTTCAAATTTGTTTTATCAAATTTTTTGTCATATTGTGGAATATTATACATCGGAAAATTGTAATAAAATAATTTAAATTCCTTGGTATTTTTTTATTCTCCTCCAAACAGTATATATATAAGCTTTCAGAAGATACTTTGCTTGCCATCAAAAGGTTGTTATTATTATGAATTGTATTTTAATTCACAAATTAAAGCATTTAACAAAGTTTATTAAATTTATTTACAACAAAGACGAAATAAATATTATTTTTCGCCATCGTTCCTTAAAAGAGAAATAAAGATATCAGCCACTTCAAAAAGATGATTCCAATTAAGAGTACATTTTTAAAAGTTTTTTAAAAGCATCATAAAATATTAAAGAGAAAAAATTAAACACAAGTATAAAGTATTCCTTAATGAAAATAGAAAACTAATATTTGAAGTTTTATTTTGATAAAGTAACTTCTTTATTAATGATACTTTAGTTTTGTTTCGCTTTTAAGACTATAATTTTATTTTTAAATAAGATTTTAATAGTGTGGTAATGGATGCTAAGAGTTTCGGAAAAAAGATGCACGTCTATCAATGTAAACTATACATACTATAAACGTAATGAGGCGTTTGAGAGGTATGCATTAGCTTTTAATAAATTCAAGAAGTACTCTTTTATTTGCATCTTTGATAGAAAAGCATATTCTCTGTCATTTATTTCAAAACATTCTAATAGCACTTTTGTATGAGCTTCAATTAAATTCTTCACGTCTGTGATTAAATCTAGAAAATATAAGTATTAACTGTTGATATTTTTGAATAACTGTATTCTAAGCATTCTTTGATCTCTTAAGAGGAGTTTGTAATACGTAAATGAGGCGTGAATAATAATTTATTATTCTAATAAATTTCCTTGAAAAGGCTTTTCACTTTTTATTTTAAATAAATTATTTTTAAGTAGAAATTTAGTTTCCATAGCTTATCAAATAGGATAAATAATTTGAGGAAAAAAAATTGAGAAAAAAAAAGACAATGGGCTTTCTTTCAGCTTTCTGAATAGTCATTATTAATTTTTCAAATTTGAAAGCCTATCATCATTTTTCAGAATGTGGATAGTTGAATAAAATTATGGTGTAATTGAAATTTTTACTTTTAATTTTTACTAATAAATTTCATAATTTTTAATAATTATGCAGGGTGTTTCAAAAACTCATAGGCAAAAAAATTTAAGGTTGAAAGGAAACATCTTAAGAAGCAATGTTCATCATACAACGTCAAGCCTCATGAAATCCATGGTAGAAATGACGATGCGTAAAAAATCTCGCATTTTATAATTTCAAACACGGTGCCAGCTAACGGTTCACCCTTTGCTCTTCGTCTCTGCGTTGTATGGTGAAAATTGCTTGTTTAGATGTTTTCTATCATCGTTACATTTTTGCCCAAGAGTTTCAAAACACCCTCCGCGTAATGAAACGATGGGAAGCTTCAAATCTTTTAGGCTGTGTTCTGCTCCTGATTACTGTACGTCTCCATGCCTCTTGAAATCAACGGTAGAAATGCCGATGTGTAAGAAAATTCGCACTTTATGCTTTCCATTACTAGCGGTTCACCACTAGCTCTACGACTGTGCAGTGAAAGGTAAAAATTGCATGTTAAGAGGTTCTCTATCTCCCCTTAAAATTTTGTCTGAGTTTCGAAACACCATGAATGTAGCATTTTCATAACATTTGAAAAACGATGTATAGTCACGACAGAAATGCGGATGTAATGAATTTTCCGTACATGTCTCATAACACATTTATCATCCTAAGTAAAATTTAAATTGGAATATAATAATGCTAAGATAATTTTCTATTTTGAAAATAAAAGACTTGCGTTAAGGGAACAAGGACATGTGGGGAAATAAAATAGGATATGTGGGGACTTTTCATTTTCTGTGACATATCTGTTTTAAAATTATTCGTAGAGATTAAGAATATTGAGTGTCTAATAATAGTTCAATCATTTTATTGAACTATAAAATATTTTTTCGTCAAAAAGTTTTGTTCCCTCTTAGTTGAATATGCACATGATTTTTCAGATATATTTACATTTAGATTCCATTTTTAAAAATAATATTCCCCAAACATACAAAACGTTTTATTCCTCATTAATAAAGCACTACACAAAGTATAGTGAACCAACTTTTCAATAATATTACTGTAATTTTTTTTTTCTTTTTGATATAAAAATTATCTCTTAAGACTTACGTATTACTTTGAGAAAAAAAATATTTTTGGTGCACTATATGCTTGAGTACCTTTTATAGAACCTTAAAAAATTAGAACACCATATGGTGCAATAATGTTCCTTAAAACAGTACCGAAATGCAAATACATCTCACAATCATGTATATATTCAACTAGGTAGAAAATCACTTTAGATAAAAAAAAAAAAAAAAAACCTTTTATAGTTCTACAAAATATTTGAAATATCATTATTAAGAACACAAAAATTCTAAATATATATATATTCTAATTCACAAAAATTCTAATATATATATATATATATTAAAAACAAGGAGTTTAAATTTGGTATTCCATAATTTCTCATATGTCCTGGCTCCCGTTATATAAATTAATGTAAATTATTAACTACGTTAATATAAATATTTAACTAGCTCGAGTTTAATATTACACTTTTTTTAGCATTGAAGTTTAGTAACACATTTATGTATGCATTTTGCAGTTTTTCACAGTTTTTTTTTATTGTATAATTTGTAACAATTTATAATTTCTATTACAAGTGGTGCAGTAAAATAAAGATCCCTTATTAACCATACTGGTTTCACACTTAACATTTTTCCAAACACCTTCTAAATTGTTTTTTTTTTTTTGTAAATTTTTCTTTATTTATAATTTGGAGAGCGAGTCTGTTGCTCATATGACATTCTAATCCACTAATTAATATTCGGATGTCAGGTGCCCCATCAAAAGTAAGTTTGCTGAAACCTAAAATCTGAAATGGATTTTCGGAATCAGTACCATTCTATTAGAATTATTGCAAACGCAATATATCAATCGCACATTATTTTTCGTTACCTACACATTGGTGCGTGTTAATGTCTCATAGAAATGTTTACTGAATTAACTTCTTTGATTTGATTTAATTTTAAAAAACGTGACTACTCTAAATGTGTTCGATTTAATTTGGTTTAAGTGACGTCGAAATAGAGTTGTAAAATAAGTTAATGTTGAGATCGAGGTCGTCCCGAACAAAAGTGTGGACCAGTACAAAACTAAATCGTGGGGCTTTGAAAAAAAAGACTGTACAATTAATTTTAGAAAAAATTACGCTCAAATCAATGGCTTAAGAAAAATTGAATGAATTCCTTTTGATTATACAAAATGAAAATGGATTATGTGCCTGGGTGGAGCCTTCAGAAACTAGGGGCTTTATGCCCTTATACTGTTCAAAATCCCCTTAGGCCGGCTCTGGAGGAAAGACCTCATAATTTTAGGCCATTGTTAGATGACGATAAACGACTCCTCACTTAATGCCTCACACAACAAACTTGGATAACCACACCGTGTGGAGACTTTGAAGACCAATTATGTTTAGCATGCGGAGGCCATCATTATTATGCATGACAGTGATGGAACTCGGGAATCGAACTCACGACTTAATTCGATTATCTCCAACTTTGAAGCTTACGTCCTGTAACAACCAGACTTCAACAACGTCCTTATTTACTTTTTTTTCAGAGATACTGACCTCTATCATCTTCAAAAAGAATGAAAGTTTCTATATTTTTGTTTGAAAGTAATAAAAATAATAAAAATTAGAGTTGGAAACTAATAAAGTATTATTATGCTCAAATTGAGTTATATTAAATAAATTTTAGTAACATACGTTTATATAAATTAAAGAGTGAGAACAAATTTTGAACTATTGTACATGAATTTCAAAAGATATAAATAAGTTTTCTAGCTTTAATTTAAAAACTTATTAATATCAAATAATATTGATTGAAACGAGCAAGATTTTTTAATGTACAGTCGTCAAAATATTGGGATGACTGAATAACCATAACAACGCTAATCACAATTGCACATAATTGTTATCATTCTCAAGATCTCAAAGGGAATTAGTTTTTACTTAATCCATTAATTAATTAATTTAGTTAATGCAGTTTATTACATATAAAACTTCTAAAAACGGTTTTCTTATTACAAACGATTTTCTCTTACGCTTATCTGATTTTTTACTCTTAATATAATAACAACTTCTCATCTTAAATAAATAAAACCATCAAAAGAAAAAAAAACTAAGAAAATATAGTAGAAAAATTACTTTGGAAAGTACAATAAATTAAAAAAAAAAAAAAAAAGAACTCGTTTTTTTAAAGTACCATGTCTTAAAATATGTATTTAATTCCGGAAAAGAAATTGATGATTTAATTTTGAATTTGAGGTATATTGCGGTAAAATTTAAAACCTTTAAGATATTGTAGAATCGAAGCAAAATTTAATCAAATATGACTTCATATTTAATCTTTTCTTTTAGTATCTAATTTCATTTAACTACACAAAACAAATATACGAAATTTTCTTCTGGAAGCAAGCACGTACTCACATTAACAAAGTTAATCAGAATACAAGTAATGAAAATTACAAGATTGCTTATAATTTTCATTTTTGTTGTATTTTTATGTTAAATATTTTGAGTATGAAGAAATGAAATTTTAAATTTAATGCAATAATTTTATAGAAACCCTTAAGCAGTTATTTAATAACAAGATTAAATCTTACATTCAAATGAATATTTATTAATTTTGATTTTCTATTCCTTTTACCCCCCCCCCCTTCCAAAAAGAATATTTTTTTTTCTTACAAATAAAAAGAGTCGTCTCTGACCACTTTTGAAGATAAAGTATTAAATGCACGAGACTTGTTTAATTTAATTTGATTCCTTCCAATCGATTCAATAGTTTCAGTTAGAACTGCAGTTGCCTCATTTAAGCATAAATGTTAAGAGTACATTGAAACGAAAAGATTTATTTTATTTATCCTTTCTTGACAGCAGCAGTCATAACAATTAGCTTAAAAAGTATTCAAATTAAAAATAAATTGTTTACTTTTATTGAAATAACATAAAAGAAGGTTATTATTCCCTTCAATGTTTATCTCATCAATGTTTTAATTCTAATATTTAATTTAATAACCTGATTTTCACAGCTTATCGATAGTCTTATATTTTTTTGTTATCAAAAGTTGGCAGTGTTTTTGCTTGGTAGCAGTTTTTATGATTTTTATTCGAAAAAGAAGATGGGTTTGCACTTTTGGTGGCTAAACCTGTAATTTGCATAAAACAATTTTGCTCGTTTTTCGTTTTATTAGTGGTAAAATTTTATTATGTGTATTTCTTTTTCCAACGAATAGTGTCACAGATAGTTGCAAAACATTAAACACAAACATAGCACAATTTTAGCGCTATATAAGAAAATATAGAGATAGATTTTTAAATTCTACATTATACATAACTTAGAGTTAACTTTTTTAATATGTAGGATGGTATCAGTTACAAAAATCTATGTTCCTTAAAAGTTATAGATTTTTTCTGGCCTTAAATATTTTCTGAAAAGCGAACTTAGAAATTTACATAGTTTTTATTTTAAAATAAATAAGTTATTATAGTTAGAAAGTTATAGTTTTCCACTTTAATTAAATTTAAGATTCATTTGAACTCATTTTATTATTATAGCTAATGTTTCTACTAATATCTTTTTTGACTTTTTAAAAAAAATTTCAATTTATTAGTGTATTAATATGACTTACTCAATCTATTTATCTGTGAGATATTCTACAATTAAGCTATGAATTTCGTGTTCCTCACTTCCTTGAGTCACCTAATATGCATTTTTAATGTGAAAGAAAGAGACATAACGCAAAAGAAGCATTAATTTAAGACTTTTCTTTTCCTCCATAATTCACAAAAATTTTATTAACATGCTTTCAAAACAATTTCGAGCACTTACTTATATTTCTTGATCTTATTTCCTTGTATTCAAATTCACATATATACCGCAATTCTATATTTACCTTACAAATCTTAAAAATATAATCTTTAAAGACGTATTAAGTTCTATTTTAATTCCTTTTACCTTTGAATTTATAAACGAATTATCTGTTCGGAATCTTACTTATTAAAGTAATGTTATGAGTAAGGTTCATTTATCCCGAATATTTTCAAATAATTTCATTCATTCGTGTTTTAATAGAAAGAAAATACTAAGGTTCACATCTATCTACATCTATCTATATATATATATATATATATAGATATAGATATATTTAAAATGTGTAATTCCGATGAAATCTTCATTATTTTTTTACCCTTTCGGATACACCTTTTATATACTTAAATAAAAATAGAGCTTTTAAAAACTCAGTTTGTCCGAGTAGATAATTAATATTACTGTAAAATAGTGATTACAAGCACAAGTTGCGATAAAGCAACACTAATTTGAAGAATTTAATGAATTACATTTTCAGTTTGTGACGAAATAATTTAAAAGATATCTCAACTCAATTTAGAATGGCTTATTATAAGATATTGATTACGAAAATAGTACAACATACTACAAAACAGGATTCCAGTAATGGAATTAAAATTTTCAATATTTTAACATATAACAGTTTTGAAACCCGTTATACAATAGTAAACAATTCCACTTGAACAAATATAATTATTAAAAATGTCATGAAAAATATAAGATTGGTCCACCAAACGGTGTTCTGAGAAAGCTATTAATTCTTATACTCAACAGCAAGTAAATGTTTTATCGTTGTTCTTTTTTGAGCATATTTTTACATACAAGTTGGAATACGCTGTAACACTTTTTATGATGAGTGATAACACCATGATAAAAAAAAAATAATTTGATTAATGGAAATAAGTTTATATCTAGAAAATATTCAAGCAGAATTAAAAAGTTTTAAATTTATTGGTTATAGTCTTTTTGAGTAAATATTACAAAAGTGTATCTATTGATACTCGACTCCACCAAAGTGCACATGCGTTTACTGGATCCTGGAAATGCTAAAGTAAGAATAATGCAACAAAACTGAAGTAGAACATTTATCGATTTCGAATCAATATAAGCTGCAAACCCATTTATTAAAAATAAATAAATAAATAAAAGTGATTGCATACAATTTTCATTTGGTATAACTAACACAAAAATTAAGAAATTAAATTTGTTTTGATGTTTTAGTTTTAATTAAGTCTACAAGAATATAATACTCATTCCATTTAAAATGCTAAATTTTTCTTTCAAATTTTAACGTTTTAAAACTTATTATTATTTGATGCTAAATCGTTAAATGTTATACATCACCAAACATGTTTATTTTGACTGTAGAATAATTTTTGACAGAAGAGTAAGGTTTCAAACCATTGATCGTTCATTTTACTTACTTATTTTTCTCTCATTTTACTTGCATACTTTTCTCCTTTTGCATAAGAAATTCTCGATTGTTAACAGAGTTGCTATTCATTATTGGTCTGTAGTCTTTTATTGTGGTCTTTCTAATTTGACAGTCCACTTTTAACTCGTTGCACAATCTGACGTATCAATTATACTACTTTTTTTTCCATTTTAATGAAAAAAAATAGATTAAAAGTTTTATATTCAGAAGAATATACACCTGTAAGGTTTAATAGAATACTATTATCTTAAATTTCTTTTTATTTCTCTCCTTTTTTTTTTTTTCATTTGAATATCATGAAATTAATTTTGGACATCACATTTTTCACGTTTATAAATTAATTCATATGACACATTTCTAAATATTTTAAAGATAAGAAAAACTATGTCAAAATTGGATTCATAGAAATTTGCCTAAATTTAGAGATAAAACACAGTTTCTTGTGAATTTTAAAATATTAAAAGAAAAGATATTCAGGAGACAAAAACTATTTATTTGAATGCAGGTTTCTTTTGGGGGTTACCGGGCAAATGATATTGAAATTTCAAGTGAAAAATTAATTTTTTATTGAAACCAAACTCACTTAGAGATTTCTATGTTTTGTACCTTAATACAGTAAGAAAATATAAGGAAGTATAAAACAAAAACAATTACCTTGATTTTTAGAAAATTTCGGTATTTAAAGAACTTTTCTCTCTTAAAGAAAAAATTCATCCTGAATATTTTTTTCTTGTATTGTGTGATCATAAGGCGGTGAATTATCCTAAACTTTTTCGCATTGTTTTAAATATATAAGATTATGAATATTTATCATGATTCTAACTATCAAATGTCTAAAACACATCTACACATATATATATACATGCAAAATTCTACTTAAAAAATTAAAAGTTTATCATACTTACGAACTACGATATTCCCTAGGAGAGTCGCAGGTAAGCAAAAAATCAGCACTAATATATCAGCGAAAGCCAAGTTCACGATGAAATAGTTAGTTACAGTTCTCATTCGTGGGGATCGCATCACCACAGATACAACAAAGCTGTTACCCAGAATTCCAAGCACGAAAACCGCAGAATATGCCACGCAGAAAACGGCTGTTATTTCAGGTGAATGTCTGTACCAGTTGTCTCTGTGTTCATAATCATTTTCCGATGCATTAGCATTGAACATTGTTGTTAGGTTGAGTTCCAAATTGTTTATTGGAGAAGATTCTCGTAATTTGGTGTTTTCAGACAATCCATCTATATGTGTTGATGGAGTAGTGAAATGGAGAGGTGTTTGCGCGACAGGAGCTAGGCTAGCAATAAGTTCTTCGGCCGAGAAGCTTATTTCTAACATGTTGCAAATGGAACTAGCGAAAGACTTAGACCTTTCAATTTAATTTGTAATTGTATTAAAATTGTTCCTTTTTTTCTCAAGCTATGTGGAAGGTAATTTTCCTTTTTAGCAGAAAACACACATTTGGCAATTAAAAGACACTAAAAGTTAGAGATATTTTTGGGCAACTGAAATATAACTGAATTTATTTTCAATAGAAAAATATGCTTATAATTATCCAATTGTCAGTATAAAAGCATTAATTCCATACTATAAGCCTAATTATAAGTAAAAAATCTAAATTAGTAAATTAATTCAAACAACTTCAGAGAAAATTAAAATTAGAAACTATTCATTTTAAATCAAGTTTAAATTACTTTAATGTAATTTATATTTTCAAATTAAGTATTTCTCGTTCAACAGGAGAACCTTTAAATATAAATAAAGTACGGTTCAAGTATAACTTGGATTGAGGAAATGCAGCTGTTTTTTTGATAATAATGAAAACATTTTGTGCCGAGACTTTTTCGTAAATTTAGAATTGATTCGTTAATTTAAGAGTACAATTTAATTATTTTGCTAAATGTAGGTTAGCGTACATGTTTTACAATAAATTTAATTATATTTTTATGAATCATCATACACTAAGAGAAATTAATTCTTTAAACAACTTCTCAAACTCTGTTAAAACCAAATGTGTCTTGCCAAATTCATTGCGTATTCATTGCATTCATTTATACGTATGTTGTCATTTCAAAGTTTTAATGCAAATTTAAATTATCTTTTCATATATATTAATTTTTATTTGTCTATTTAATAGCAATGAGAAAATTCTTCTGAAAAGAAATATATATCTTCTTAATTCTCTTCTAAGCAATCTTATAATAAACGAATTTCAGTTCTCAAGAGTATATAATAACACCAGACACAGAGACTGCGTGGGTTTTTTTTTTAGTTATTAATATAAAATCATAGCTGTTGATAATTAAGTATCTCCTTGATATTACACTACAAAATTTTAGTCCTTTATTATTTCTAAAAATATTAATTACCCAGCCACTTTTAATTACACATCTCAGCAAAATCGTCGAGTTTTAAAAATGTTAATAATACGTACTTATGCAAAACAAAATATAATCGAACACACAAATCCCTCAATAGAAAATAACCCGATGAGTCTCAAAGACTCAAGATGGCGGGGTGGTTATGTTCCTTGAATCTTTTAAGTGCCCTCATCAACCTTTAACAGCCTGATTACACGTTGCATCTCGAGTATAATTAACTAAAACACAGATCTAGAAGGAAATTTAGCGTCGGCGAAAAGCGAGAAATTAATTGTCTTCCGTATCGCCTGAACCTCTTGCTTCTTAGAGCTGATTTATTAAGATAAGGGCCTTAGAAAGAATCGCCGTCTTCATTAGCTGGTTTTCCTTTTGAAGAAGGCAATCAAGTTTCCGCTCTTAAATCGTCCTGAAAGAAAAAAAAAATGTTGCAGTAATCAGCATAAATGTGTTACCGAGACAGCAAAAAAATGGCAAAAAAAAAATGCATTTAAGTACATGCAACAGGACAATTTTCTATATTTATGCAAATCTTGAGCAAGATTTGGATTTCAAACATTATTGGTAGACATACGAGTGTTCCTTTATTTTTAGTATTTAAGAAACTAGTTCAAAAATTGTAGTTACCCACCTCTAAGAGTGCATGAAACACTTGTAGGAATTATAATCCAGCAACGCTGAGAAAAAACTGTGAAGTAACTAACGAGGTATGAAAAGAAATCCGGATTTCGTAATAAAAACGTAAATAAATCTTGAAAGCTTTTCATCTTTTTTTTCTGTGGATAAAAACATTCAATCTATATAAATGTTCATATTTTCCGAACATGTGATACTCACATTTAGCATATGAAAGATTCTTTTGCTCTCTGGTGTCTAAATAAAATGGCCTGCAGCATTTCCACCAACTTGAAAATTGAAACTCTTGATGTAAAAAAGAGCCTCTTTTATAGTTTATTTAAAGCCACTCTTGTCATTTGTTTAACACTATGTCGAAGTTCCTTTTGAAATGGCTTATGATGCTCTTTTGAAATTCCATATATATATTACTAGGTTTTGAAAGGGATAGTGAAACCTATTTTTATCGATAAAAATAAACATTACTTACCCAAATATATTTTTATTGAGAAACACTTGACGAAATGAAGAACGTTTATTGGAATAGAAAAGAATATATTCTCTAAATTTCATTATAAGCATAGTCAAAAAAGCACTTTTTTTTTACTTAGTTATATTTGTGTAGAAATATATCTTTATTTGTCAATATAGTTTAAATATCTCAAAAAATCTTCTTTAATATGAATTATTCAGTTATATGATTATTGGCTTTAGGTACGCTATAAATTTAAAATTTATATTTAAGTAGTTTTTTACTCTATTGTGTTGATTCTTTCTTTTCAAAAAATATTTTTCTTAGAATTAAATATGTACTTACGTCATTTTTCAAACAAAAAGCGATTTTAAAACATATGGAAAATATGTAATGGAGTTATATCTACACCATACAATAGACCTTTCTTTTAAGTGATGTTTATTATATAGAATGAAAGGATAAAATATTATTGTATGTATTATTTTGAATGATGTTTATCCTATGCATCACAAAAATGAGACATAACATAATCATTTTTCCTCACATCTGGATAAAATCGTGCTTTTGTTAATGACTTAAGAGGAATTTAAGAATGATATTGATAGATTATTTAATAAAATTAACTCATAATGATAATTAATTCACAAAAATAAATTTTCTCCTTAACACACAGAAATTTTTTTTATAGAAATAGGTAAAAACACCCTTAAATACTATATTATTAAAATTTCATGCAGATCGGATCATTGAATAGAGATGGTATGAAATGCTTTCAGATTTTAATAGTATGTACAGTGAATTCTCTACTTTGTAATTTCATTCACACGACCTTGAAATATCTGAGTCTGATGAGAACAGTATGCATTTTTGAAAACACGAATTCTTCAGTGTTTAATATTTCGTTATCGTGTAAATACTTTTGACGTTCTATTAAATTTTTGACTAGCGGTAAAATGTTTACTATATCAATAAATATTTACAATAACAAGAGATAAACTTTCACTACATTTATTGCTCCAATTACGTTGTGTTTACTTAGATAAAATCTTTCGCGCAAAATGGATGAATAATTGGATTAGATTTATGCGTGAGTAACAAAATAATTTCTTTATCATTATATTTATTATGCACACAAAGTTTTCTTATTATTTTTACTATGATAATTTTATTACATTACTTTAATTAATTATATTAATTCAAGAACAGATCGTAACAAAAGGAGAACACATTCTTTAAAGTAAACAAGAATTAAATGGTTTTCGAATGTAGCTATTTTTAGTTTCAGAACTTTTGTGCACTTATTATTATTGCTTTTTTTAAAATTCAGTTCATAAAAACTTTGAACTACCGTTTACTGCGGATACAATATTCTTAAAAAAAGCAAATTTTAATGATACGCTTTCTCCATGACGCTCAGCATTATACCCGTTATGGTTGTTCGAATAAAATATTTTTACCATTTCTAAGCGTATTAGTGCATAAAGAATGTGATAGAAGAATGTCTTTTTCTTCTCCTTTTGAAGTTCATTAGGAAGTTAGTGAAAGGAGTATAAGAAACAAAATAAATGGTTGGTTTAAAAGATGGTCTATCTACCTCTTAGGTTAGAAGCAGGTTAAAAGTTAGAGAGTTATAATAAATGAATGTACAGGAAAAATATGTTGTAATTAACTTTGTTCAATGAACATGCCTTACCCTAATAAATATTTTACTGTTATTGTCTTTGAAAAGAAAACAGGTATTTTGTTGAATATATTTCTGCATATAAGGTTTCCTCGAAATTGTTTCATTTTAAATAAAGAGAATGTAAGGAACATCTATTTATAAAAATATAAGTTTTTGTTTTTTGCTCAAAGTGATAGAACGCATTAACATGTTTTATTCATTATTTAACGATTTCTTTTTTCTGAAGAAAATAAGAACTAATTTAAAATCATTTAAAATACATGAGAAATATTCCTGTGCTTTAATATAAAAAGATGTTTATGTGTCCTGATTTTTTTACTCAACTTAATGTAAACTGCTGTTTGTAGAAAATGCAACACCATGAAGGAATCATCAGAATGAAATGAAATTCGCAGCAAATCTCAATTATAGGATATTATGCAAATTAATAAAGTTTCAGAGCCATCGCGCGTGCGCGGCGTGCGCAGCGCCCTCTGAATTGATGCTGAAAGCGTATAAATAAAGTGCTGTAGCGGGACGTTGAAAAAAGTCTATGATTATTTGTTAGTGGCAAACGTTTAGTGAGACCTGAGTATGCCTCCACGACGGAAGAATAAGAAATTCAAGCAACTTACGGAGTTTGAACGAGGGAGGATAATCGGCCTTCGAGAAGGAGGATTTTCCTATCGCGCAATAGCAGCTCGTATGCAGCGGAACAGTTCCACAGTGATGCGAGTTTGGAAGCAGTGGACCGACGAGCACCGAACAACTCGAAAAACAGGCACTGGACGACAGAAGGTGACGTCAGAGCGCGATGATCGACACCTGCTCCGCATGGCGGTGAATGATCGCACAGCTTCCTCCAGGCAGCTGGCAGCACGTTGGTCTACTGCTACAGGTGTACAATTGTCGGCTTCGTCAATTCGTCGTCGTCTGCTGCGCCGTGGATTGCGTGCAAGGGTGCCTTTATACAGGATTCCCCTCACGGCGAATCATCGACGGCTGCGTCGGCAGTGGGCTCTTGAGCACAGAGACAGGCGAGCTGATTGGCACCAAGTTGTCTTTTCAGATGAATCACGCTTCAATTTGTGGACCCATGATGGCCGTGTTCGTGTTAGACGTTATGCCGGTCAACGCTGCCTTCCTGAGTGTATTATTGAACGACATAGTGGTCGAACACCCGGAGTTATGGTCTGGGGTGCGATTTCGTATCATGGACGATCCAATTTGATACGAATTGAGGGTAATCTCAATAGCAACAGGTACGTCCGTGAAGTGCTACAGCCCGAAGTCGTTCCTTTCCTTCAAGGCATCCCTGGAGCTATCTTTCAGCAGGATAATGCACGCCCACATGTTGCGCGGACTGTTCGAGACTTCTGTTCAGCACAACGCATGCAACTTCTTCCTTGGCCTGCTTATTCACCGGATATGTCGCCTATTGAGCACGTGTGGGATATGGTTGGTCGGCGTCTCGCTCGTGATCCGCGTCCTGCAGTTTCCAAAGACGAACTTTGGTTGCGCATACAAGCGATATGGAATTCTCTTCCTCAAGCAGATATTCAACATCTGTTTGACTCCATGCCACGTCGTATAGCAGCACTTATTGCAGCGCATGGTGGCTGCACCAAATACTGATTTCGGACGCTTAATTTGTTTCTTTTGTTTTGAAAATTTCATCATTTATTTGTATCAGTACAAGTCGTTTCTGCATTAAATTTCATTTGATTCTGATGATTCTTTCATGGTGTTGCATTTTCTACAAACAGCAGTATAATAGGTTTATGCATGTGACTAGAATAGTTCTTCACAACCTGTTGTAATTATCATTGTACTGTATTAATGTTTCTTTTGCACTGCTTGTTATCAATAAAAAATATTCAATTAAATCATCATGTTTGAATTTAATTTTGTAATTGCTAAAATGCCGAAATGCTTGGTCGACTATTTATATCACCTTCACAAGTTCGAAGTTCCCGTAAATATACCGCATATATATTTTAAAATTTCTATCTAGAATGATTTATTTTCAGTACATCCGTTAAAACTGAATAGTTGCTCATAAATTCAACAAAATGAATAATCTAACATATCTGTAGTCCCGTGAGTGCGGTGTTAAAGAGATTTTACAGTATATTGAAAAAGATATATTGTTTGAAAAAGTGGGGAATTGCAAAAAAGTGAAAACTAGAAATTTTTACTAAAAATCATAAAAGAAAGATGTAATGGTGATTTTAAATAGATGGGTTAAAAATGTTAAGGAGTTAGATCCATTTATCTTCAGTGTTTTTGGAAAATTCGTCATATCTTGCTTAATTTATGAATTTTTTCATTGAACAAATGACTTAAAAAGAGTATCTTAAAGTTTTAATTTCTAAGAAATACCCAAGATATCTGGATAAAATTTATTCTACATATTAATTGATCCTTATATACATAAGGTTGTAAATTACAGCAATTAATGTTGATTAATATTAGCTTCCAGAAGCCGTAGATTGAAGTAACCCGCAGTATCGATTAGGTAGAGTTCAATCTTCTGAGTCTTACAATAATGGCCTTCAAAAAGTCACGAAACGCTGACAGAAATGCATATCTCAGGAGAGTAACTATGCAGAACATTTTTAAGAATAATAAATAAATAAGGTTTTTATCTCGGGTTTATTTTTTACTAATAATTAAATTTTACCACACCCTGGGATAATAATTAAAATTTCGTGTTGCTAAGCGTTGCTTTAATCTAGAGAGAGAGAGAGAGAGTTCCCTAGAACTAAACAAATCATCATCATGGCTCCGTTATGTGCATAAAGATCAAATGATTGTAGAATAAATTTTATACGGATAATACCTCGATTATTTTCTTAATAATATTTAAAATTGATACTACTGATGACAGCCGCAATTAACTGGAACATTTTGAATGAATGATTGGCTTTATTAACAACTCATTAGAAGAAACGCAAGTGCTATCGGCCTCTTCATTTTGAAGCTCGGTCAAGTGACGAGGGCGACATCTGAGCTGGCACCTCCCTCTCTAGACTTCCACATCACATCAACTCAACTGGAAGACTTTATGAGCCTCGACAGATTTAACGTGCATGAGCCCCAGAAACTCGGAGAGATTTTAGTGGCATCAAGGTTCGAACTTACAACTCGACAAAAACTGCCGATTGCGAGTCCGCGACCGTGACCACTAAGCTGCCTCGGCCATGTGCTTTGAACGAAAACTCGTTTCTTTAACACGTTTCATCAACTATTGCTATATTTAAAAGTCATTTTACAATTAATTTTTTTAAAATTACATTTTTCGTGGGTGTTTTTTTTTTTTTTTTTTTGCAATTAAAAGTAAAATAAACAAAATAATTGATTTCAGATTAAAATCATATGTCGCGAGCAGTCCACAAATGTTTTCAAAAAGTACTTTAGTATTATACATTTTCTTACAGATATCAATCCTCATCAAAAATATAAAAATAAAGGCTTTGTCTTTAACAAAAGAAATAGATAAATTTAAAAATACATAATAGTTTTCAATAAAAAAAAAATTTCAATATAACTTTTAATATCATTCGTCATTCTTAATTCATAATGTTATCATTTAGCTTTGAAATATTTCTTCCCTCCAAATATCCTCTTACTTTTCAAACAAAATTTAAGGTAACAGTACACCTGCGAAAAACATTTTTTGAATTAACCTAAATTTTGCCTACAAATGCATATTTTATGACCTTATGGGGTTTTAAAATTAGAAAAATACCCGGGAAAAGTTTTGTCATAGTATATTTTCGCCGTTAAAAGGAAATTTTATACAAATATAAGTAAAAATTAAAACTTTCCGCAAAGCATGTTAGCTCAAAAGAAAATAAATAGATTGACATTTCATAAATTCAATAATATAGAATGTAACCTTATCTAAGGTATAAATTATTATTTTTATAATACAGCCCATACACAGGAAGTTGTGGTAATTCGAGTTCTGAATACTGAAAATTTCCTTAAGAGTCATTTGTAATTTTCAATTCATTGCAATATAAAAATCGTCTTTTCAGTACAAAATCTCAAAAATAGTCTATTCTACTTATATTTTTTATACATATATATAAAATTTCATGATCAATGATGCGACAAATTTTGAAATATTGTGTTTTAAGTAATGAAAAATGTAAAAAAAAAGCTCGCTTTTAGAACCCTAGGGACCACAGAAATGCTAGATCAAGGACTTGCATTGTAAGCAACTGTAAAATTCTATTTCTAAATAAAATAAAAAGAAAACAAATATTTAAAGATAAAAGATTGAATTTTAATATGATACTAAAAAAAAAAAAACGATATTCTGACCAAAAATTTTGCTTTCAAGATGTACTTTCACCTTAACCTTCAGAGAAAAAAAATTCACACTCTCAAAACTTTCAATTTCTAAGACATCAATGAAATTCAGACCATATCGTTATACGATTTAAACTGGTTTCTATAGATCACAATTGGCACTGTGTATGTGTGTGATTTCTATTAAATAAAATTCACTAAAAAGATATTTTAATGGATTTTATTTAAATAAACCTTATTTCAAAATGTATTTTATTAATAAAATATAAATCCGCATATATATTGAAGAATTTTTTTTTTTTATCTGAAATGAAATTCATCTTTCGAAGAGTCATTTTTGTTAATTTTTCTACTTAATTGAATTTTACCTACAATTGCTTTTTTCCTTACCTTACGGACTCAAGTCAAGTTATATTGCATAACGTATAAACCGCATTTGTTTTTTACAGCCTTTAGTACATAAAGAATTCATTTTTAAACGAGTTTTAAAAAGAGAGGCTATGACCATAATTTTTTTTTCTTATTTTTCCCATTTTTTACTTATATTTAATACTAACCTAAATATTAAAAATATTTATACATTTTTAAAAACGTACTTTAATTATTTACAGAATTTTTTTTAGTTCAGTTGAACTTCCAATTTTGATCAAATCAAAAACATATTTTAAAAAAAAACGCACGATAGTATCCTTTAGATGTAAAATTATTAAATTTAGGGAATAAAATTCTTCATTGAGCGATAACAAATCTATCACGCGGATAATTAAAATTTACAAAAAATGTAGAGATTTTATTCCACAGAAATATGCAGATGTTTAACATAAATATACATATATATTAATTTTTAAGTAAAAAATAAATACACAAACCATTTTTCTAAAACAACTCAATTCCACTCATATCCTTTATTAAATCCCTTCAAAACTATTTTTATTGCTAAAATGGCTTTTTAATTTAATTATTTTACTGTTATAAAACTTTAATTATTTACTTCATTTCTCTAGTAAAAATAACATGTAGCTTGCATACCTGCATAGTTCAATGAAGGTTTTAAATTTTTGGAATTTTCAGGGAAATATAGAATTCAGGGAAATTTAGAATATGCTAATTCCACTCTATAAAAGTGTGCAAAATACATATTATAATAGATAATACATCTGTTCCTCTCGCCACTTTTCATATTATGATAGCTAATTGTTTTAATAAAAAAATTATATTCTTGGAATTTTCAGAAAATTTTCGAATCTCGAATATAAAAATTAAATTTTGTGAAATTATGCTAATACATATCAAAATAAATAGTGCATCTATTCCAGTCGGCGCTCTTTGTATTTAGACAGCAACAACGTTTTAATGAAGATTTGAAGATTTTGGAATTTTCAGAGCATTTTCGAATCTCGAATATCAGAATTTTCACTCTGAGAAATATTGCTAATGCATTTCAAAATAAACAGTAAATCTGTTCCACCTGCCACTTTTCGTATTCAGACAGCTACATGGTTTAATGAAGATTTTAAATTCTTGGAATTTTCAGAGAATTTTTGAGTCCCGAATATAAAAATTATATTTTGTGAAATAATACTAATGCATATCATTACAAATAGTATATTTGTTCAACGTACTTATCCCATTAGTTTTTTATATCCAGGTTAGCTACAATTTTTAATGTAAATTTTAATTTCTTGGAATTTTCAGGAATTTTTTTCGAATTCCACATATAAAATTCAATCTAGTGAAATTATGGTAACTCATATCAAAATAAAAAAAAAAGTATCTGGTCAAATTTAAACAAATACATTCCCATTCCTGACCGAAGGATTATTTCTCAATATTTCTCATTTCAATATGCGAATTACTCTTAACTAACTTATTTCATTGTTCAATCTGTTTGCATACTTAATTCTCCGAAGTTACAAATAACTCATCTGACACACAGTATAACAAATTTCTTAGCGAGTAACGATCCAAATAAGGAATGGCAGTAATTAAATAAACGTAAAATCTGGCTTTTCCTTTCTAAATGCACAAAGGTTTCGAAACTGCTCTGATTTCATTAAATCCTAATGCACTTTTGGCACGTGCTATTTTCAGAAAAGGGAATATTTTCGCCGAAGGCAAAACAGTCATCTCTCAACTTTTAAATTAGTTTTCCCAGATGAATGTTATGCATCAAGATAATTAAGTCTTCCCATTTCTTTATTACCGAATTCGTATTTAACGTTTCAAGCGTCAGTCTTAGAGAACGAACCATTTGTTTCTAATGTGCTCAGAGTACTTGTTTGTTCCTATCCTTAATTAGATGTGATCATAATTAATGACAAGAGAAAGAAAAAGCATTTCAATGTCTGTCGTAAAATAATGAATTTTTTTCCTTTTGTAATAGATAAGATTTTAAAGTGAAAAAAAATTAATTTGATGTGAAGAAAATTACAAAAATACATTTTTTCTAACGGTTTTTATTGAAAAAATTTAATCCACACACAGACTTTTACTCTTTCAAGTAACTGTAAATCAAATCAATATTTCTTTTTCTATTGTATCACATAGTAAAATCCAATATTGATTTGATTATCAGATTTCCTACGAGTCAAACTCTCATACAAGACGGAATAAAAACTAGTTTTTTTTTTTATTTAACTAATATTTTGGTATCTTTAAAATTGAGGAGTTTAACAAAAATAAGCATCAGTATAATATAAACAGAAGGATAAAGGATGCGATTTCAATGGGACATACTCCAAGTTTACAGCTCATCATCTACAAAGTTATTGGGGATATTCTCTCACGGAGGAAATACAATTAATAACATTAACTGTCCTTCACACTGCATTGTAGAACATCATTATATATGATCTCTTTGAAGACTAAATTTAACTCTCTCTAACTAAAAATCTCTTTGAAGACTAAATTTAACTCTCTCTAACTAAAAATCTTTTTGAAGACTAAAATTAACTCTCTCTAACTAAAAATCTCTTTGAAGACTTAATTTAACCGAGTTCCATCGTATTAATTAATAAGGATTGATGTATGTTCAATTTGAAGAAACTTCGAAATGTTTATGTGGCCGCAGTAGCTTAGTGGCCATGGTGGCGGACTCGTGACCGGCGGTTTCCGTCGAGTCGCGTGTTCGAGGCTTGATGCCACTGCAGACCCGCCGTGTAGCCGGGGCTGATGCCCATTAAATCTGTCGGGACCCAAAGTGCTATCGTTAGCGTGAAATAGAAGTTAGGAGAGGGGGTGCCCACTCAGGTGTCGTCCTCGTCCTTTGACCGAGATTCAAAATTACTAGGTCCATCGCCACTATTCTTCATGTTGCTTCTAGTACAAAGTTAAGAAAATCAAACTAAACCAATTGAAATGTTTATACAGTGTAATAAGAATAATTACAAATCGTATTTCATCATTTGAACGAGATTTGAAATTAGATTCGTTGCTAATAGCAACAATGAGACATTAATTCGAATCTATATCAACTACTGCAGCTATTCCCCATAAAAATTCGTTATACGAACTGTATGTAAATAAGTGGACCGTTTTTATTTTTCAACAAAAAATAAAACTGTAAAAGCCAATAATAAATTTCATTCACAAAAGTCAAATATAGGCGTAACTAATACACGTTTCGTCTTTCATTATAAGTGTTAGTCTAATCCCAAATTAGTTAAATCTAAATTTCAACTGAAATCCAAGAACATATAAAGTTATTTAAAGGAATCTATTCAATTCAGAGTGTTATTTTCCAGACATTTCAGTCTCTAATCTTTACAGAATATTATTTATTATTTCACTAATGCTCTCTACTAATTCAATGTCCCTCGCCACGAATATTAATAACTTCTTTAATATAAATCAAATATATATTAAAGAAGTAATATATATCAAATAATATATATATATATTTACTTCTTTAATATATATCAAATATATACTTCTTTAATATATATCAAATATAATTATTTGATATATATTAAAGAAGTTATATATATTCTTTAATATATATAACTTCTTTAATATATATCAAAAAAATTCTTTCCGAGATACAAAGCGAGTAAATCCATCAAGGTGTAAATGGACCAGACAGAGGCGGATCCTAATCTGTAAAAATCACATAGATACGCAAAACCTCCCACGCACTATTCAAGGCTTTCACACAAGTAATCTTCTGTTACCATAATTTTTCCAGATTCAATTCTTTATCACTTTTAAGTATGACTTGATTATATCTATTCACTCCACATCTAATGTTTAACTAATTTGCGAATCCCGTTTCATTTGGTTAGAAAGAGGTTAGAAACTTCAACATAAAGTCCGAAACTACTCCTGTATATCAGTTAAAGGAAATTTCACGAATAGTCCAAGTTTCACAATATTTAATGATTTAACAGTAATCAGCATTTAATTAATGAGTATTCGAATAGCGTTCTTCTATAGATTTTACATGAGTTTCAGAGACTTGTATTTACTATTATTATGGATGTAGCATGTCAAAAGTTAGAAACTACTTCCAATAAAATTTAGCATCATGTTGATATTGTATGAAATGCAAATGGAAATCCTATTCAAATGTATCAACTTAGCGAATCATTTTAAACCTGTATTATTAGATATTTATGGTTTTTGTTCTACATAGTACATACGTTGATGTTAAACACTTCTGGATAGTAAAAATATATTATGTGGGCGGGTGGGTGGGCGGTTGTAATGATCTCACATGAATCTAATTTTATTTTTTAATTTTTCCTATTCTATAACCCATCGATAAAGAGTTCATTCTTAATTACTGATACAATTCCAAATTACCCCTTAATTTATGTGATCACACGCTTTATAAAATTTATTAAATAAAATTTCACATAGTCGCAAATCTGTCAGAAATAATCCCTATTATACTGATAGAGTTATTGAAATCCCTCAGAATCACTTCTTCTTATACCACGTGTATTATCCCGTGATCTGGAAAAATCCATACCTATAAAATCGAAGCCTAGGAAAAATTCTATCTGTTCTGCTATAATCTTGGAGGCGAAGCAAGCTCTTTTTTCCATTATCCATCCAAATAATGTATATTTATTCCTCTTATGAAAATGAAAAGATTTTTTATTAGAAAAAAGGTGTTATCATTACAACCCTTAATTATAATGCATTTTTATACGTCAATTATGAATCATGTATATATATGAGTGTGTGAATATAATTATCAACTTCTTAGTTATATTAAAAGATATTTATTGTATTAATTCCATTATTCTCTAAATTTCCTTTTAATCACGAGTTATTCATGCAAAAATTGTGAATTAAATTAACTAATATTGATATTAAGTAACATAAATAATGATTTAAAATCAACGATTAGTTTTGAACAGAATATAGATATGACAATGAGTTTTCATTAAATTTATATCTGAATTGAAATCGAAAAATTAAATAGAATAACCATACTCGATCCCAATAAAAGAGCAAAAATTGAATCAGAATATTCGTATTTAATCTAATTGCATAGGAATGCAATAGTGCAAATCATTTTATATTTGATTTTTCTTCAAAGTTTATTTTATTTGAGTATTATTAAAGTTTAGTTTAACGCATTTGAGTCAATTACGCTAACAGTTAAATTTAATATACTATTAGAGCATTATAATTATTTTTAACAGTCTTTAAAAAAAACTATGCAATATATTGATAGTTAAATTCCCAACTCAAAATTTATATTTTTAATGCAATTAACCTTTGTTCTTTTAATTAATTGTAGTGTGTGTGTGAATCATGGAAGAAACGTATTATCATATGTACAAAATTTAATCGACTGAATTTATTATTTAATTGAAAGTCATATGCTTTTAAAGGTGTCAATTAAAGATAATTTAATAGTTTCATTCTTTTTTTGTAATCTAATAAGGGATGTCAACTTTTAAATGAATTTCTTTAACTATCACCTGACACAGCGGACATAATTTCCCAGTTGCTCCATTTTAATTCCGAGGCCGAGAGAGCCTAGTGGTCATGGTCACGGATTCGAAGCCTGCGCTTTTCGTCGAGTAATGAGTTCGAGTCTGAATGCCACTTGAGACTCGCCGTATAATCAGGGTTAAAGCACATTAAATCTGAAGGGGGATCAAAGTTCTCCCGTTAACAAGGTGTGGAAGTTAAGAGATGGAGGTACCAACTCAGATTCCGTCCTTGTTACTTGACCGATGTTCGAAATTATGAGGTCCGTTGCCAATAGAGCCCTAATGTTGCCCCTATCAACCAATTAAATCCAAGTGTATAAATAATAGCAATTTTTAAAATTAAATGTTTTTTTTTTGAAGCAATAGCTAAGATTACATCTGTTATAAGCCCTTTTTTGTATCGGTTAAAGAAAATTAATGACGATGAAAATAGTGATTTATAAAGAGAAATATATGTTTCTCAAATTAATTATATTGTTATCAGTAACAATCAAAATTAAGTGTAACTAATTCATATTTTTAGAATATACAGTCCGTGTAAGATATATTCTACATTAATCACAATATCTGTATCGCTAGTTCCCAATGCAATTTTACTAATGACAATCGCTAGAATCATTATTATGTATATACACATCCTTTTATTTCTTATAATTATCACGCAAAAATATCATCTCCTTCTTATATAATATATTTAACTGTCAAAAGCAACTTAGAAAAACTTTTATCGTATTTTTTTCATGTTACTGTTTTTGACTACAAAACCAGCCACATTTTTTTTTTTAAATTTTGAAACGTGTAATGAATACAAATTAGTGAAAAAATATAAATAATAAATAGTGATATAATTTATATAAAATTTGTCTATTAATGTTATTTGTTTACTTTTGCTACATAAACTTTTATAAATTTGAAAACCTGTTTCATGAAAATTCTTTTCTTAAAATGTCCTTTTTTTTTATCAAATATATAGACTCTTAGCCATTGAATATGTTGATCAAATTACATCAATTTAAGAAAAATAAATAAATTTAAACACCAAATTAAGTCTCGATTCTCTAACCACTCTTATAAGAATTGATTTTTTGCAAGTTTTACGTAGTCCTAGAATTAATGATATATTACTTCCGTTCTACAAATTTTATGTTCGAATTAAATGAAGAATTTCCTCTACTGTTCATTGAGTGCATCCATTTAATTCAGCTACTTATTTTCAATTTTAATAAATCTATTAAAATGAAAAGTATTGATGCATATTAATATATATATATGTGTGTGTGTGTGTGTGTGACATTGGGCTATTCGCGGTTTTCTCTTCACTAGCAATGGGGACTTTTAATTAAGATTCATTGCTTTTTCTAAACAGCTTTCCCCATCCAAAAATGAAGCGTGAATATTTAAATTACAGGCAGGTAGAAATACAGTGAGGCGAGGGAGATAGGAAGCATATAAACTAAGCTTGAGACCATCGACAGAAGTCGAGTGGTTCTAGCGTTTGGCAATTGTTCCAGAGTCGAAGACGGGGCCGAGAATTGCTACAAGTTATCGACGGCATAGTGAAGCTTAGAAGTCAAGTCAGCCTCAATTCTAATGTATTAGTAAGACTCCGTTAAATTAGAAGATATTGGTGGAACATTGAATATACCTAAGGCGATATTTTGGGAGAGTCAGTATATATTTGTCGTTAAAATAATAAGTCGTCCAATAAATATAGTGTGTGAAACCTGTCTAACGTCTTCTTGAACGACTTATTGACTCTCAGTGTTAGTATATTGATTTTAACTATGGCACAAGAGACGAATAGTAATATTATTTCGTCACATATAATATATATATATATATTGCATTCAGTATATTTTAATTGCAATATAACATTAAATACTCTAAATATCCCAAATTCATACTGAGCAATAGCATTCAAAAATAACAACAATAATAATTATTATAATTATAAGTATAGTGTTTTCTAATATGCAATTAACTAACATTACATTTATAAATAAGTATATTAATATATTCTTAAGAAACAAAAATTCATTTTAACATGCTCTAACGGGTTTTTTGCTGTTGTTGTTAAGTTCTGGAAAATGTAGAATTATTCAAAAATGAATATAATATAACGTAACATAAGAATACTTCTAAGTCCCAGGCTCCACAAAAAAATTGCTAGAATTAAAAGAAAATTCCTTTTCGAATTCTTACTGCATTTTTATTTTCACAAGCAAAACTTTTTAAAGTACTAAAACGTTAACAAAGATAACAACAAAAATAGCAAAACAGACGATTCTACAACAAAAATAAATTAGTAAATTAAATATTAAAATAACGATAAATTATTAAAGTAATAGACAATAATATTCCATTCTAGTATTGAAATAAACGCAGAGACTGAATAATAAATTTAATGTACCTTAGCAATTTAACCTTAAGCAAACTACATGTAATTATTACAATCATAATGTATTATACTGCTGTTTGTAGAAAATGCAACACCATGAAAGAATCATCAGAATCAAATGAAATTTAATGCAGAAACGACTTGTACTGATACAAATAAATGATGAAATTTTCAAAACAAAAGAAACAAATTAAGCGTCCGAAATCAGTATTTGGTGCAGCCACCATGCGCTGCAATAAGTGCTGCTATACGACGTGGCATGGAGTCAAACAGATGTTGAATATCTGCTTGAGGAAGAGAATTCCATATCGCTTGTATGCGCAACCAAAGTTCGTCTTTGGAAACTGCAGGACGCGGATCACGAGCGAGACGCCGACCAACCATATCCCACACGTGCTCAATAGGCGACATATCCGGTGAATAAGCAGGCCAAGGAAGAAGTTGCATGCGTTGTGCTGAACAGAAGTCTCGAACAGTCCGCGCAACATGTGGGCGTGCATTATCCTGCTGAAAGATAGCTCCAGGGATGCCTTGAAGGAAAGGAACGACTTCGGGCTGTAGCACTTCACGGACGTACCTGTTGCTATTGAGATTACCCTCAATTCGTATCAAATTGGATCGTCCATGATACGAAATCGCACCCCAGACCATAACTCCGGGTGTTCGACCACTATGTCGTTCAATAATACACTCAGGAAGGCAGCGTTGACCGGCATAACGTCTAACACGAACACGGCCATCATGGGTCCACAAATTGAAGCGTGATTCATCTGAAAAGACAACTTGGTGCCAATCAGCTCGCCTGTCTCTGTGCTCAAGAGCCCACTGCCGACGCAGCCGTCGATGATTCGCCGTGAGGGGAATCCTGTATAAAGGCACCCTTGCACGCAATCCACGGCGCAGCAGACGACGACGAATTGACGAAGCCGACAATTGTACACCTGTAGCAGTAGCCCAACGTGCTGCCAGCTGCCGGGAGGAAGCTGGGCGATCATTCACCGCCATGCGGAGCAGGTGTCGATCATCGCGCTCTGACGTCACCTTCTGTCGTCCAGTGCCTGTTTTTCGAGTTGTTCGGTGCTCGTCGGTCCACTGCTTCCAAACTCGCATCACTGTGGAACTGTTCCGCTGCATACGAGCTGCTATTGCGCGATAGGAAAATCCTCCTTCTCGAAGGCCGATTATCCTCCCTCGTTCAAACTCCGTAAGTTGCTTGAATTTCTTATTCTTCCGTCGTGGAGGCATACTCAGGTCTCACTAAACGTTTGCCACTAACAAATAATCATAGACTTTTTTCAACGTCCCGCTACAGCACTTTATTTATACGCTTTCAGCATCAATTCAGAGGGCGCTGCGCGCGCCGTGCACGCGCGATGGCTCTGAAACTTTATTAATTTGCATAATATCCTATAATTGACATTTGCTGCGAATTTCATTTGATTCTGATGATTCCTTCATGGTGTTGCATTTTCTACAAACAGCAGTTTATAATGTCAATCTTTTGAACCTAACACCAAGAATCCTTTTATGCCCACTCATTTTGTTGAGGCCCTTTTCCCAAAACAACAAGATTTTATCACGCGTTAATAATTTATTGAAACTGAGTTATAAAGAACTAAGTATAAATAATAAAAAAAGTATGTTAAAGAGAGTTTATAAAAGAAAAATATAAAAAGGTGTAGCTAAATATATTTGTTAACATTACTATACCAAATGAAATGAAACATTAAGGATACTAGCAACATTTTCTTCTCTTTCTTACCAAGCGATTAAACAAACAAAATTTATAAACTTTGTAAGCCCAAAGGAAAGCAGCGGACGAAACTATGTCGAGCAAGGAACGACTTCGATGCTAAGTAAATAAAGTACATGCAAATCCAACTTATCGGAACTTTTTTCAGAGGAATACAATACTGATCTACTAGCGTGAGGTCAATAGCTCATTCCAGACGTATGCTGTTTGGCTTATGTGAATTGTTGACAAGATGACGCACCTGCTATAGACAGCAATGACAGATGTCAGGTAGTGACCATTCAACAGTCAGCGCGTGCTGACAGAAGAGCATCTCCACTGAATGTGTTAAGAATATATGGGACACGCCTATTCAATAAATAGATTTGAAAACTTTGTCGTTGGATTCTCGTAGAAATGTATAGTGTGATGGAAAGCACTTTTATAAATAATCCATTTTTATACAAATTAAATTTATATGCATTATTTGTGAGTAACTTCAGTTTTAATTGTGAAATTATTATTATTGCACTTTAGGTCTTTTTAGAGGAATTGTTTTGTTGATTTCGATAGAGCTTAACAGGTGTTTTCCAACTAAATTTTAACTGAATAAAAAGTTCTGAATTTTCATTTAATTTTGTCATAATTATTGTTCTGATAAATCTAAAGAAGGGGCTAATCTTTTGATATTCGCCATCATTCTGAAAATTCCGTACATATTTCCGGTAAACTTTACGAGAAAAAGACGCTTCTACTGTGTACACCAGAAGTTTAATATTAAGTTCTCCAGAACATTAGGTTGAGTCGGTTTTTTAAAAACTTTTTTTTTAACGAACTGGTTTTTTTAACGTTCTAACTTATATTATAATCTCATTTTGCGCCTAGGGTAAAAAAAAATTAATACTTTGCTATACATATATATATATATATATGTATATATATATATATGGAAATCGAACTTGACTTATTGCCCAGAACGTCTCACTTCCAGAAAGCGCTGCTACTGTCTCATCGATATTCCGCTAGGGGAAAGAAGACGTTTGCGCGGGAAGACGCCATTACGAGTTTGGAGTGGCCCCACGGAGTGTCTGTGATATCGCGGCTATAAACTTTTACGGAATAAGTGCACGGAGCATAACCTGACTGAACTAAACTTGTAGATATTATGTACGCTTTTCTTAATTTCATACTTAAGTGTCTGCACATACTAATCGCTGTATATAAGAATAAGTAGCTTCGATTAAACCGAAGTGCTCATCTTTATGGAAACCCGGACATTATATATATATATGCACATATATACATACATATAGAGAGAGAGTGGCCATAGCTAAACTGGCAGTGCACTGTAGAGTGGGAGAATATATGATGCTTGTAACTGAAAAGAGCTTTAAAATTGCAGAATCTCTACTGAAATAAAATTATCTTCTACTTAGCATATTCAAATCAGGCAATGTAACCGACGTTGTTGTGAACCATGTACCGCATTCTGTTCATAGCATGCACAACAGCGAAAAGTAAAAGGAATCTCCAGTACAGTACTAGATGTTATCTTTCAACATACCAGGAAGCAATATTTTTTTGTGCTATATTAACAATTTCTGTTACAACTTTTTTTGATTATACCCTGTGGTACAAGTTTTCGATCTCTACTTGAATGAACTTTCAGGGGACCTGTTTTCTCAAACTTCACACTAACAACCATTATTTTTAAGCCGTTAACTCACACAGGACCGTTACCTCTAAGCATTTTGTGTGCTTCCTAAAACACAAAGGAGTGTCTGGTTCAAGTCAAAGAATTTGACAAGTAACCTATCACGCCCTCGACTGAAGAAGGAAAAATGTTTACACGTAACTTGCAATCGAATTGTTTCGAAACGTAACGTATTGCATTTTATAGTTCAAAATGCAGGCACTGTGTCAAAAGGATGTAACATAAAATTTGATAAAAATATCTCTATTGTTGCTGCTTCTTTGAGACAGTTAATGGGATTATAGAAAAATAGACTTTATCAGAGTTTATGCAAATGTTTCGCTTTTAAATTTAATACACAGCACCATACATTTTCCTAGCGTTGATTTTTGGAACTAATTTTGTTTCACGGAATCCTTCGTCCCCCGACTTGTTTAATCCTCCCTAATACAACTGGAGCAATTAGATCGCGCTGTTAAACACTCTGAGCAGTGAAAGCTACTATATACGTGTGCGCGCGCGTGTGTGTGTATATGTGTGTGTTAAGTAAATCATGGATTTACTTCAACATATATGAAAAGAAAGAATTCATATTTGGAGCTTCATAATTATTTGCCAGAAGTATATTTTTTTGTTTTTATAGGCATAGACTTTCATTATTCCTCATAAAAACATCATCTTTAATCTTCTTGAAGAGAAAACTGATATATTATTACAATCGTATACCGTATACACTTTTATTTTGATATATAAGACAAATCTTACATTATATTAAAAATTATAAATAATTCTTATAACATATGGAAATATTCTTATTGCTTCTATATGTATTTGTTGAATTTTTAATTTTTTAATGTCTGTATACTATGAGATAGCTTAAAGTCAAAGAGTGTATTAAAGATTAAATTATCAAAGAATGAAATGTTTTTGAAATCTTGCTACATAGTAACTTACCAGCTTACCAAATGACACATTTATAAATTTTTCTCCATCTAAACTTTCATGGGAAAATAATTATTGCTTTGAAATTAGTTACGAAAAACTAAAAAAAATATGTCTTATATTTATAACAGCTAGTTCTTTTAAAAAACTCTTGATTTATTAAAAACCACAAATACATATATATAAAGATTCAAGTTTATTTACAGCAGCAAGCAATCTTGTATGTATTGAGTATTAATGGTTTTCTTTCAAAAATTATTTTTAAGGAAAGTTTCACAAGTAATTTTAATATCTTATACATTTAACTTTAAATGTCCCGTTTTAATCATATATTTAATAAAACTCAATTATCCGAAAAATTTAAACATAACGTTTTCTCCTTTCTTTTTAGTTCAACTTAGTTAATTGCTATTTTAATAATTTTTACATTGTATTTATATTTAGAGTATTAAGAAATTTTCATTAATAAATAAATTTAATTAATGAATATTAAGAAATTAATAAATATTAATAAAATTAATTAATTGATTTTAAGAAATTTTATCATTACTATAAACGATCTTTATTCGAATGAAAAATAAAAAAACAGAATAACCTTAGACCGAAAATGTTTCAAAATTAAATTTTATTTTTACAGAACCAAAAATTCTATAAATACATCTATTTTCTCAGAATTAGTTCATTAATTATATTCGGGGATATTTTAACTTCATTCAATTATTTTATTTTAATTTATTCATTTGAGAATCAATTCTACATATTTTATTAGTATTTTGTTTTCATCTATTTCGTCTTTTCACTTTCAGTTTTCCGTTTAATATATTATTCCTATGAGGTACGAATTGACGGATTTTCAATATCAGCCTTATATCTAAAATCAGAAGCGATGGCTACACTTGTCTTTCGAAAATTTTCGTTTCTGTTCAGCAGAGTCAAAATAACCCCCTTCGATGTTTTGTTGACAGCTCAAAACGAAACAGGAAAACATCACATTATTTTCAATTTCAGAAATGGGAAGAAATGCTTTTTGCATATATGTTTTGAAAGAAGTCACAACAGAACGGAAGAGGTTTTGAATATCTAAAGAAATTTAAAAAAAATATTGTGGATGTGTCTGTTTCTCCTGAAGGAAGGGTACAAATCTTGAAAATTATTTCTTGACAAAAGCGAAAAAGTTAAACTGAATCTCGAAAAAAAAAAATAGTGATCTTTATTTTTTTAAATAAGCCACCACATCAAGAAGGGAAATTGATGCAAAAAGACGAAATTGTGAATAGAAAGTGTTGTGAGCACATATGATTATTCTTATTTCTAGAATTGCGAAACTTTAAAAAGAATATTCTAATGGTTATAGTTGAAACAATGGGGTACTCGCGTTCTTCTATTACTTACCAAAACGACTCTTTATAATTTAAAGTATCAAAAATAAAGCCTTGATCCAGTGAAGTGAAACGTGATTGCACAAATTATTGAACTACAGATGTGTAATGAAGTGACTATGAAAAATGAATACATAAGACATGCCGAAGTTAGAAGAAGGGAAGCAGGAGTGAGAAGGAATTGAAAGAGTACGGAATAGTCTTATGCGCATGGAAAATCCAATTTGATATTGCTAGAACAAATACCACTCTGCCTTGAGGAAGTTAAGCCTTTGCCGTAACTACATATTCAAATACTCCCAATTCGAGTATCAGGGTAAGCATGATATTTAAAATTTTATTAAACTTGCTAATAATTGTTCTAGAGAACCGTGAACTGTTAGAGAACAACATTTCTCTAAGAAGCATAAATAAATAAGTGATTTGAATAATAACATATGACTGTTTTAGTTTGTTGAAATCAGATATATATGTGCTTAGAATGTAAGTTAAAAACCTTAAATTTGTTATTAAAGATGACGGAAGCTTTAAGGGGACTTAGTACCTTTGCACCTTTAAAAATTCGATTTTTCAAATTTGTTTTTAAAAAATAGTACTGAATGTTAGGTGCATTTTAAAGTAAACCACGTCAAAATCCGACAATTATTACACCCTGTGCAGCAAAAAATGTAAATGTCTAAAGTAGCTTGTTCTATGTAATGCAATGTAAACAAACCTCTTTTTCTCAGTTTGTTATTTTCACACTTTCCCACAGGATTAAAAAAATGTTTTGCATGTAGAGCTTTAAAATTTTACATGAGTGTTGCACTTGTAAATCTTTATTTTGTGAACCTCAATTTTATTAATAGGATGATTAGATTTTATTTTATAATATGATACATGAAAAAAAAGTTACTAAATACAAATTTGATAACTTTTTTTTAATTTTTCAATTTTTTTAATGTAAAATAAATTTAAAATTTGAGGTTTACAGAATAAGCTCATTATTTAGCTTTAATTTGGTATAAGAATTATGGCTCTACTGTACATCTTTCAAATGTTATATTGTGGGTAAAGTAAGGTAAGCTAATTTATTTTTCAAATTTTTGTATGCATATTTCATGTTGTGTAAGAAAATATATTAATTTAATAGCAAAACTTGACCCAATATCTTAAACTATGTACTTTATTACACAAACTGGCAAAGTTTCATACTGAAATGAGCAAAAATTGTTGTTTTATGAAGAATCGAACAAAGTTTGTCAAAATGTTCTACTTTTGATTTCATAAGGTACTAAGTCCCCTTAAATAATAGGAAGCCGTCACAAAATGTTGATTTGAAAAATTTTAAAATTTTATTGTAATTAGATATTTATAATTATTATTCACTAAACCCACTTTTAGCTCAACTTTTCTACAAAAATTAGTAGCAACATTTCATATATTCTTTCACATTATAAAAATAGATATACCCAAAAACATAATTGATTTGATTCTGAAAATATATATATTACCACTAAATTGCTAACTGATTAAATTCTTGAGGATAATAAATCATAACTTTGGTCATAACGCGCATTTCTAGTGTCCCATTGGCATCACGTATAACTCACAATTATGGAATATTGCAACTTCTCTCTTACACATTATTTCAGATTAATTTCATAAGTAATGGAGTTATCACGAGTGCTATCAGTTTTCCGTTGCACAGGAATCAAAGATATTTTAAGGAATTGGAGATTCATTGAAGAAAGCGGAATAAATGATGTGAAAAATGGTGTTTATATCGAAAAAGTGGGCCATAATGAAGGCCATACGGACAAAAATGGTACTAAGTTACTGGCAGTATTTGTTTCATAATTCTTTCGCTTTTCTGCTTGCAGGCGCTGCATGAGCATCGAGAACTCAATGGCAAACGAAAACCCAAAGGTGTACGTTAAAGGAAGAAATCTCCCAACAATAAAACAAGTACATATCAGAAACCTATTTTATACTTCTGAATAAATTTGTTGAGCTTTACGAAAAACTTTCTTCACCACTAACATACATCCGAATAATCTGCAATAACAACGAGTGTTACAAAGTACAAGTCCGTGGAGTAACAGATGGGAAAGATCAAGGTTGATATATATCTATCGACTTGACTAAACGAAATAATTATTCCCAATGGCATAAAGGAGAAAAATACTCCTTTTTATTCTTGATATGAGAACGATACATACCATTTTAACAGTTTCGTTCATAACTTTCATTGATATTTTTGTGTTATACGGAACGAAATTCATCGATGTCTGTTTTTATTAGTATTGAAAATGATTTAATTTTAATAACAGAATACTATTCCAGAATTATGAAAAATGCTCATTAATTTTTATGCATTAATTTTTTTCATATATATGTATAATTTTATAATTCATGTAGTTATGTGTAATTATAAGTAATTTTATATTATGATCAATACAGAGATTTCTTTCTTTTCTTTCTGATAATTTTTACTTATAATCCGCTTTCAAACAGTTTATTCTGACCTACTGATTAATTTGAAATATATATATATATTGTGTTTATCCTCTTCCTGTGAGACACACCTTGACTGAATGTTCTGTTTTTAACTCTGTTCACTTTAAACCTTTTAAATCATACACTCTTTCTTTAATCGACTCGGTTAGAGAAAATCCCTGTCCAATATTTTTAATTTCCTACTTGTAATTGATTTTGTTGCATACATATAGTTTTATTAAACTTTATTCTGTTTCGTCTTGAAGAGCAATTTAAAATGGTTTGTACCAAAAAAATTTAATGTTTTTACATTGTGTTTGGCACAATATATCCCAAGAGGATTCAGTGCCAGAAATCAATATGAACAGCAGACTTCCTTGAATTATTTCGAAGATATTTCCTATGAGGATAAGTATATGTTTGAGAGGCCTTAGCTCTTGCAATGTATGGTGCATTAGAATTTTTAATGAATAAGCATGTTTTTTGTATTACAAAAGTTAATAAAATCCGCTTACTTTGCCGTGAATACATCTTTTTTGTCTGGGCATATGATAGAACGTAAAATTAAGTTTCAATACCATTTCTAATTTTTGAATAGTTACTATAAAAAAACCTTTTAACAATTATTTTAACAAATTTAAGATAAAACAATTATTTTTAGGAATGAAGGTCAAATTTGACAATTCGACAAATTTATACCTCCTTTAATTATTGTCCTTCAAAAGTCAATTTCGTCTA
This sequence comes from Nephila pilipes, assembly GCA_019974015.1. Taxonomy (NCBI): domain Eukaryota; kingdom Metazoa; phylum Arthropoda; class Arachnida; order Araneae; family Nephilidae; genus Nephila; species Nephila pilipes. The sequence continues at coordinate 37,187 of BMAW01123111.1, read as the reverse complement.
ATATTTTTGATCGTATTATAATATGAGAAATAATGAGTATTTTATATGTTTTGCGACTCATCTTATTTATTTCGAATTTAAAGTCGAGAGCAGGATTCTACGAACTCTCAAAGACCGTTTGAGAAATGTCCGAAACCTCTATTTGGAATTTTATTATCGTCCCATTCTACTTAGAACATTACTTTCGGGTACACTAATTGATTCACTTCCTGTAATTCACTTATAAAGAGTTACAGGAAGAAAATCCTTGATAGAGAAAAGCGATTACAAGAGCCGGAGAGCTAAGGAAATAGTTTAATTCCTCCTTAACAACTTGACCGATTCCAGTTAGCTTTATGTGTGGGATGCAAAGAGGTTAGACATAGTCAGAGAGCCTTATTTTAATTTTATCGTATTAAGCTACGAATTCTTCTCCATACGTCCTTCCTTGTTATATTTTAACCATGCTCTTAAAATCTGATCTTATAGGAAAAGTTACTCAAAGGCTGATTTATTTTTACTAAATTTTCTCATTAAGTATTGTTTATTGGAAATAATTCAAGAAAGCTCTCGATTTTAAAATTATGAATAATTGGATGAGAAACAGAAGGTCTGTGACGACTTTTTACCGGATTTAAGTTGATATTTGAATGGACAGAGAAAAAACAAATTACTTCCAAAGCAGTCACAACAAAGAAAGTAAAGTGATTGTTTTGTGACTAATTTTAGACAAAAGCGTTAGATAAAGTTGTTTAGTATAATTGAGAATATTCTAGTTAAACGTAATTTAGTTAAATTAATGTAGATGAAGAAGGCGTGGGAGTGCATGCTAGAGACGAAGAACAGTTAATTTAATATAATCTAGTTTTATTCAGCCCAGATGAGTCTAAATGTAGATGATGCTCTAATGGATAGAGTTCTTTCTGTTTCGATTCCTTGTTAGGTGACAAAAACTGAAATTCGACAAATGGATCTTATTCTTTTAACTATCACAACCCAGCAAATCTTTTTACATTTAATAGGTAATAGTATATCAGGTGAAAACAAGTCTCTAATCCAAAACCTTTCAATTAAAAAAAGACTTTTTTTTCATTAATTTACTAATAATCTTACACATATAAAGTATCTTTTAGTTATTTCCTTTGAAAAAAGTATATTTTGGTGAATTTTTTAAGAAAATATTGCTTAAATGCAATAAAAAAATATACTTCTATTTCAGAACTCTAAATAAAACTCAAAGAATAATATATATCATAAATTAAATTTTCTATATATACGTGTATATTGAACTTTACTGACTAACAGTACATTCTCAATTAAATTTGATTAACTTACAGAGTTATTCAGCACGAATCCTCCGAATTCAAAATTCCGTAATTTCAAAAATAAACACAGAATCATAAGTAATACATGGATGCAAAGCAAAAAATATGACAATTTTATACTGTGAACAATATAGATGATGATCGCATATACTTCGTGAAGCTATTTCATGAAAGCTGTTTTAGAAACTTCTCAGCGGCAGAAGTGAGAAGGTCGTTAAAGGAGCAGAAAACCTTTTGTTTTGTGTCATTTGCGTGATGGTGATCTGTGATTACTGTTCATGGTGAATTTTGTGAAATGTAACTGAATTAATCCACCTAATTCAGCTCTATGTATTAGAAGGCGGTATCATCAGTTTGAGATCAGTAGACTAGGCATATCTTCAGAAAATATTGAAAGAATAAGAAACTATTTTCGAAGTCCTATGAAATTGAATAGCTTTTCATCCGGATAAAGGAAGATCTCTCCCTTTTCGTTTTCCAACAAAACGGGACGCCAACCCTTAGGGCAACAAAAGCTCGTTGTTTGCTTAACAAGGAGTTATCTCGCTGTTGGATTGGTTGCAGTAGAATAGATGACTTGATTTTACACAACTGACCACCTAGGTCACCTGATATAACAACATGCTATTTCTTCATTTGGTTGTTTGTAAAAGACAAAGAGTAAATGCTACCATTTCCCACGTATTTCTACAGCTGCACAACACCATTAAAATTTTACAATGTATTTGGCAGGAATTTTTGTATAGAATCGACATTATATATGTAGCTAAAGGAAGTTATGTAGAACACTTCTAAAAAACGTTCCATATTTTTTCTTTACATTTATGTATTAGTTATCATTCTTTATCGTTCATTTTTGAAATATGAAGTTTTGATATCGATTGATTCATTCTGAACAGCCCTGTATAGTCAAAAATACATTATTATTATTAACCATTGTCTGATTACGAAGTCAACACATGAGCTGTTGCATCACTGTCTCATGCATAATACCACAGTGAGGACTTCGCGCTTCTGAGATTTTATTTTGAATCAGCCCGTTAAAACTTATTGCATTAAACACAACAGTCTTTCAAAAAACAAGACCCGAGCCTTTTGCACATTCAATGCACATCTATTACTGAACTAAACATGCTACTTTGCAATCCAATATTTCAAAAAAATAATGTATTTAATATACGAGGGTCACGGTGGGAGAGTAGTCAAGGTTGAGCGCGAGCTAGTGGACAAAATAGCTTCTGACGAGTTTAGGGTTCACATTTTGATTTCACTATAGACATGTGACACGGAGGGTTTGATGCAAATTAAATCTGTCGAAGCTAAAAGTTCTAAGGTTTGCGAGGTGTAAAAGTTTGAAGAGTGGAGTACAATGTCAGGATTAACAATGGTTCAAAATTGCTACGTCTGTCGCCAATAGCTCTTTTGTTGCTTCTTCTTCTGACTTTATTAAAATAGTCAATCAACTCAATATTGAAGAAAATTGATTTAAAGTTTTATTTCTTAAATGCATGTAAGCAAATGGACTATTATTGAATATCCTTGAGGAAGAACATTAAAATTAAACAATGTGGCATTTTTTTTTATTTAAATAATGCTAACGTAATGTTTTTTTCATTTTTTTTTTACTTTTCAATTTTAACCAATTTTTTTCTTTTTCATTATATTTACAGTCCCCATCACCGAAATCTTCTCGAAGAGCCCTTGCATTAGGATCTTAAAACATTTCCAAGCAAATAAATTATCATTACAATGCCCGAAGAAATATTGCATATGAAAACATATATTTTCCATTATAAATTTGAAGTTTTGTGAACATATTTATTATTGTGTTTTTTTTTACTATTGCTAAATTTCTGAAACAAACATGTTGTGCCAAGAATTTATTGATGTTTTTATTACGCCATTTGTCTAGAACGTCCACGTGCTGTTGTCAAATTGATGCACCTCACAAATCCATCAGACTGAAATATCTATTTGTTTTCCTATGTCCTTGACTTGTAGAGTTCATGGACCAGATAGAGAAGGAAATAACAAAAGAATAGTTTTATTATTGTCTACTCTATAGATTTTATATGGCAATGGTCTGAATATAAGCTGTGATGGAAAACGAACCGTTTTTGTTATTTCTGTGCGTTCATTTTGCAAATATTTTTTGCTGAAGGAGCTTTGTTTTTTTACATGATTCATTCAACAAATTTTGTAAAATGACTCGCACAATGTTCTTTCTCCGGAAAGTATTTATGATACTGACGCAATAAATGAAAAGAATTTCACTAAAAAAATGCTTTTATTGATATTGAATCATTTTTTCCCTTGATTCATGTAATTCCGATGCTGATGATAACACAGAAATAATGATATATATATATATATATATATATATATATATATATATATAATGACTCTTAATCCTCAAATATATTTTACTAAAAGGAAAACTTAACATAACATTTATTTTGAGTTGGATGTTTAAAAGGCTAAATATTTAGAAAACAAAACCATCGTAGTTCTATTCTTAAAAATGGCTGCGGTAGCCTAGCGGTTATGATAGTGAACTCGAGATCGACGTTGTTTTCTTTGAGTCGTGGGTTCGAGTCTTTAAGTCCCAAAGGGCTCGTCGTGTAGCGGGACTGATGCAAGATAAATCTATTAAGGCTCAGAGTCCCCCCATTCACGTGGTGTGGAAGTTTGGAAAGAGAGGTGCAAGCTTTGTTATCATTTTTTCAATTGACCGAGGATGAAATTACAATGACTGTCGAAATAAATCTCGTGTTGCGCTACATGTGATCCTAATAATCGTTCAATCAATCAATACAATTTTATGTAAAAATAGAAAAGACCTAAGGGTCAAAAGCTTTGAAATATTTCGCTCCAAAAATAAGAAAGACTCATTTGAGGAGAAATGATAGTATTTTAAATTTTATTCTCTCTCTCTCATCTCTTCTCTTATCAAATTCTCAAAAGAGCTGAAGAAAAATGCTCAAATTAGAATTCGCCAACAATATCCGAGAGTCTTTTGAACTCCTTCGCAATACAATAAATAAATAAACAAGACAACAAACACTTGTTTCAGTGTAAAATCTAAATATAATAAGTCGTACGATCGAAAAGAATTGAAAAGAGAAAGAAAGCTTAGAAATTTCATTGTTCATTGGAAAAATTGACAGATATGTTAATTTTAAGTACTGTGAATTATAGTGTGAATATAGGAGTGGGAGAGAGAAACACTGCAGAAATATGTCATTCCTGCAATTACACTAAGGTTCAAAGAAATAAAAACCATTTTTTAAAGGATTTATAAAGAAAATATCCGGTTCTCACATTTTGCAATATACTTAAGAGTGAGAACTGCATGAATATCATTAAGAGATATTAAAGTATAGATCTTATATAAATGTTTATTAATGAAGATGTTATATGAAGTATTATACAGTTAATGCATTACTAATAAAAAAAGGAGTTTGAAATTTTTTTCATTATATACTTAAATACGAATAAACACTATATTGTTATACATATTAAGAGTCAGTCAAATGTTTTTTTTTTTTTTTTTAGGTATATTTTTAAACATTTTGTAATGTCTCTAGGATTGGCTGTACGTTAATTATTTTTATTTTTTTTTTTTTCTTTTTTGTCAATTCTACTTCTTTCAACGAGCTCAAGTTCATTTTCTAAATTTTATACAGATATGTAAGAACTAAAAGATAATAAGTTTCTTTTTAAGAAGTCATGAGGAATGAGTGTTTATTAACATCGCACTGAAAAGCGACACGGGAACTACTGGCTACAGATCTCACAATTTTGAACCTTCATCAAGTGACGAAAACGAAACCTGATCTGGAACCACCCTTTCTAAACTTCCACACCACGCCAATGGGAGGACTTGAGACATCGTCCAAATTTAACGTGCTTCATCCCTTTTTCACGACTCGACGAAAACAACGTCGGCCCCAAGTCCATAATCATGACCACTGGATTACAGCGGCCACGAAATCAAGAGGAAAGACTAAATTACACGACATTCTAAATTGAGTTCAGGTCACGTGAAGGTGACATTGAAGTTCAGTTGTATCTAAAGGAGAGAATCGAAATAAGAACCTGTTATTTTAAACCAGTTAATCTAAAAGAGCAAGAACATCTGACTCGGTAGACGGCCAAAAATCTATTATTTGCTATTCCAAACTATTCTAAATCAGAATAGGAACGATCCGAAGGGAAACCGTTTGATTTGTTCTTTTCCAACTATTCGGTGCTCCTAGTTATTTTTCCCCTACCTCTTTATTCTCATATGTTCACTATTTTTCTCCGTTAAAGAAATAGGAAAAGATGTTCCGCTTAGTATTATTTTGATATCAAACAGGATTTTGTAAAGATTCAATCGACATGATTTTTTTCATCAAATGTGTCAAATAATCAAATGTGCATATATATATGTGTAATGATTCTGAAGCGTTAACTTCATTCGGCGAAATTTGATTGTAGATTTTAAAGGGCAAATGAGTCTAAGAAAGGTCCATGAACAGTTCTTTAAGAATAAACAGATACGGAGAAAAACGTTCAACTAAAATAGCAGAAATTCCCATCCCTAGTTATGCATATATAAATGCTGCTGTTGATAAGACACAAAGTTTGTATTAATAATTAGTACTAATTGGAGAAAGAATCAAATGACTCTGCCATCTAAGTATTCAAATTTCATGGAATACGCAAGCCATGCAGGAAATCCAAAATGTAACCTGATCAAGTGATCACTGCCCGGGGTAGAAAGGAAGGAAACGGCGGATGAGTCACCAATATTTACTCTCTGTCACCTAATAAATTCAGAATTTCGAGAAGTCCTGCATTCCTATGACGCAATTAGAGTAAGAGATGTCTGCAGGATGAAACAGGAGTCAGTTAAGGCAATCGAATATTTTATGAGAGGTCAAATAGTAGGTTTACGTACAGTTGGTTGGTTGTAGCGCTGCTAAAAATGCACCTAACTGCGTCAACTTAGTGTAGAATTTGAGCCAGATAGATTGATGAACGCAATGTTTATCGACGCGAAAGGCCAGATCCTCTTATACATACATCAGAACGTACACATCGAAGCTTCCGAAAGGATTTGATGTGGCCCACAATTAACCACTCTGGACACTCTGCAGAATATGCAGAGATCTTTGGATGCCACAAAATCCGAAAGAACAGTTTCACGATACCAACTGAGCCAATCTGATCATTATTGTTGAAAGCGACTTCGCTAGTAAATGTGGCATAATAGCATAGGGTGCCATCAGACACAATGTAGGTCACCCCGTTACGCATCAGAAGCACATTGGCGAGCGATTATACGTTAATAAGTGTTGCAGTTGGTTGTACTATCTTGCATTATTCAGCAACAAAATGGTATGTCCTTGCAAGACAATGCACAGCCTGAACAGTATGAGAGAGAATTTCACTGTTGATTTTTTTTACAAAAGCGAGTCATTGATGATAATGAAATTCTGTTTATAAATTAGAATGAAGTAACTTTACCATGCACATGCATTTCAGTAATACCAAACGATCGATCAAATAACTGAATACGGTATTTAATAAAGAACTGAAGCCATCTCAACATATTTACGATTTTTGAATTGATGGTAGGTTAAACCGAATTAATTGAAATAAAACTAATTTAGAGGACATCTACTATATTTTGTTTATCATTACATCAACTTGTTCTAATACCTATATTGTAACACACAAAACTTAAGTAATTATATAGAATAATTAAGATTCCATAACAATTCTATATTATGTCTTATTGAAACGGAAATAAGTTTCAAATAAATATTTCCAATGTTATTCAAAATATATTATAAATTACCTTTAACAATTGAAGAAAAGGTTTTCACTGGTCAATCACAGAACTCGAAATTTCTTTATCAACTATCCACAACACTAATATAAAATGTACAGCACATTACAAAAAAAAATTTTATTAAAAACTTTTTTCATAGAAGTCCAACTAAGTTTCTGATACTTCGATTTTTAGAATCTTACTGGAATAAACCGAGCCTAATTTAATGAAATAAAATATTGCAAAACTTATAATTTCATTTACGTTACGCATTTATATTTCATAGAAACGAAGCAATTTTAAAAGAAAAATATTAATATTCATAGAAAAGTACACTAGATTACATTTTTTTCGAATGAAACTATTTAAAAATGCTTTTATTATTTCGAGGAAGTCACAAATCACATGATATTTAAAGATTCATTGCAACCGAATGTATTATTGAATAACTAGAAATGTACGTAATTCTTCATAAAATATTGAATTACAGTTAGTAATATGAATAATCAATAATTTACAATTATATTAATTCTTCAAATAAGATATCGGGTTTTAAAATTTAAATTTATGTAATTTATATATTCTATTTCTTAAACGTTACCTTTTAAAGGAACCTCTAAAAATTATATAAAAGTGAACGGCTTTTCATAGCAACAATAAGTGATAAAACACATTTTGTAAGTTTTTAATAGGAGGATCTGTTTTCAATATGCAATATAAATTAAATTTCTATAAATAGATTTTCTGCAGTATCATTCGACGGATTAAAAAATATTAATACTAATACTTACACTGCGGAAGCATTTATAGGAAAATAAAAGAACTAAATACGTTTAGTATACATTTTTTCTGTAGGATCAAAAATAAAACTCAATAAAATTCACTTATTATGAATCTTCTGCGAGTAAGAACTTAGTGTTTAAAACAGTTATTGGAACAAAACTCTTAAGAAAAGTAACTTCATTTTAAAAATCCCAATGAAAACCGACATCAGTATTCATTTTTTTTTAAAAAATAATAATAAATATTTTTTTCTCTTTCTATAAAACTCAATAGGTGATTCAAACTCACTTCGTACACCAGATGTGTGTCTAACTCTGGGAGTACAAGTTGTTTCGACACTGGTAATGTGTTCTGCATTCTCTCTGTACAAGCTGTTATTCCGTCGTGACACATATTCAAATGACTCTCAACTGAAAACAACGCTGTCGGCCACCTGTAGTTATTACAACACCGTGAAGAGCTGTACAGTTTTCGGCATTGATGTAGCTCCCATAAAGCTGATTGTATTCAAGCATTTATCAAATTAGAGAAAAGAATTAAAAAAAAATACTTCAAAAATGCGCGCTAAGGAAGAGTTGATTACGAATAACTTAGAAATATATGTGCAAGAGTGACTGTGTGTGTGAATGGGTGCGTGCGTACGTATGAGTGCGCATATATATTAAAATATATTAGGTGAAAATGTTATACAAAATATAATATAAAATAATTTCTTTCATAAAAATTGTGCTTATTCATAGATATTCATATTATGACAGTTAATTTATTGGTTAAAGTCTAGTTTCAAGTGCTTCTTGGCGATTGTAGCAAAAATTTAATGACATAGAAGAAAGGTCACCTAAGTATCGTTATGTAAGCAGTGACGTCATGAAAAGCGAACCGAACTTTAGGATTACCATAACCTGAATCGTCACATTAAAATCGTTATCGCACTCAAAAATCGCCGATCGCCAAGTTTAATTTTTATTAACGTCGCACTAGAAGCAACACGAGAGCTATTGGCGACGGACTTCGTAATTTTGAGCCTCGGTCAAGTGACAGGGACGACACCTGAGCTGGCACCTCCCCTCTCCTAACTTCCACACTACGCCAACGGGAGGACTTTGGGCCCCGACAGATTTAACGGGCATCAGCCCCAGCTACACGGCGGATCTACGGCCAAGGATTGAACCTCCTACAACTAAAACCAAAATTTATCATTTGATTTGAAACCTAACTTTATACACATACACAACGGTTTAATGTCTATAAAACAATTTAATTTCAACAAACAGTTCAGTTTCTATATAAAAAAAAAAAAGGAGCCGACGACATGTAAAGGAAATAGAATTTTATAATTGTTTCACAGCGTTTCATTTTTCAAAAGATTTCTCGATATTTTTAAACCAATTTCATCTTCATATTAGTGTCAAGAAGCAAAAGTATTTTTAAATATAATTACAGTAGTTTTTAGTATTTTAAATTTAACAGATGTTATGTATTAACTTTATGTCCTAATAGATTTCCATGTAAGTTTTTTTGTTGCTTTTGTTAAAACGAGAAAATTCTCAATTTTAGATCAAGAATTTCACAATGTCAATGATATAAAAGCAGTCATATCTTTTTGTGTTTGCATAAATTCAACGCCGCGCCGGACTGGTATACTTATGATTTTTAACATACCTCTCAGGATCAAGACCAGTATAATTATATCTTGAATTCAAATTTACTGGACAAATTTCCCATGCAACCACTTCTTTTCTTTATATCTATTACGCCACCAAAATAATGACTGCAATATATGAAAATAAAGTGGCTTTTAATTTTTTTTTTGTTTTGCTTGATGAGAAAGTCAAGCGAGTGAAGAGTTAGCAGACGTTTCGTGCTACTCAATCGACCTTTGTACAAAACTACGAAGTTTGTCACCAAATTCCTTCCTGTTTTAAGACAAAATTAATTCAAATTTAACCGAAGAACCAGAAAAAATTAAGAAAGCGACCAATTTTCCGCCAATTTTTAAATCACCCCATTTGTTCAAGAATGTATAAAAACGGATATATGCTTATAAATTTATATTTATATTCATGAAACACTATCACAAAAAAACGTTTACTTACAATTATAAAAGACTTATCACATAAATTTTGTACTAAAGAAATTACGAAAATTCTACGCAGAATTGTCCAGCTGGTTTATTTATTTGAATGTTAAACTAAAAACAAGAAAACGATAACTCCTGGGCGAGGAAAAACCTGATTCATAAACACTATTTAACTCATTTGAGAGCGTCAGTTCAAGCAACATTTTCTTTATCTCCGTAATGCTATAAATGATCAACTATATTGACTGCTCGCACAGATGTGAAGTAGAGCTATTTTTGATTTTCTCTTCATTAACCTTGGGTATTTAATAGCAAATTCAATTGCATAAAATTACAATTTCTTCCCTACCAAACTGAATGAAGAAAGAAATGAAGCGAATTGAATTATAAACATTGATTTTTTTTTTTTTGTTTAGTTTTTATCAACGTCGCACTAGAAGCAATTCGAGAGTGTTCGCCAATAGTTGTTTCTCGCAATACAATCAACTATTGGCAACGAACGCCATAAATTTAATCCTCAGTCAAGTGTCTGACATCTGAGCTGGCACCCTCCTCCTAATTTTCACACCACGCCATCGGGAAGATTTTGGGCCCTAACAGATTTAACGTGCATCAATCCCGGTTAAACGGCAGATCTTTAGCGACCAAGGATTGAACCCGCGACTGAACGAAAACCGCCGGATTCTAATCCGAAACCATGACCACTAGACAACCACGGGCCCAATATAAATGGTGATATAAAAATGAAATAGAACAGAAAATAAAATAAAAGGAGATGCAAGATATAACGACAGATCTATAAATATTTATAAGCTGTAGTAAAGCATTGCAGTTAATCTTTTGGACTGAAGAGAATTCTCAATTGAAGTACTAAGATCAGAACCAGCAGATTACGAGAAAGGGTAGAATGAGAATGAGTGAATTGGTAAAGATTATATTTGTTGATCCTAATTTAGTATTGAAAAGTTAAGTGAGGTACAAAGAAAGTGACCTTATATAGTCTTCAGTGATTATTAATAAAGTATTTCCCTCGTTCTTCGATTGGAGTCATTTAATTATTGACTGTGTTTGGGAAAGATGGCAGTAGAATTAAAATAATGAAGAGAGAGTGTCACATAATCATTAATTTTTGTGTCCATTTATTAAATTGCTATTTTTATTTTGCTAAGAGTATTTTTAAAAATTCTGATTGATTACTCTTTTTAAAATGTTCACTTTTGGAAAAATATGTGAAAAGCTTGAAAATGATGAGTCTTAGTATACAACTTAACACATTAATTTTCTTGATTTTTTGTTTGATGCAATACCTCATTAAAATGATAATACAAATACCGCTAATGCCACATAAGTATTAGTGACTGTACATACAGTCAATCATTTAAAAATATTCCTCAAACCTTGTCATTTTTGACACTACGGAAATAAGGCAAATGCTGCTTTATGCAATTCACTTAATTTAACTGAGCGTCAAAAGCTTGAAAAGTATAAACAACTAATAAATATATCAGATATTTTGACTTAGAAAACATTAGAATCTCTCACCTGAAAAAACGATGTCAGTTGTTATTCATAAAAAATATTCAGATTACATTAAAAATAAAACACATTTTTGTAACTCAAAAGCACGCATAATGAATACCTAATAATTTAACCTTATTACCTTCTAAATAGCAATTTTCCATAATTAACACCAAATATTTCGAAAATCGGAGAAATGTTGAAAAGTCACGGATTTAAATTACGATGAAAACATAATTGAGAATCACCCCTTGTGGAATTCTAATGAATCCGAGCTCCGAATTGTATTTTTACTCGAACTCGTGCTAGTGAAAGAAAAATCAAGTAATGAATGTCACAATTAGAGTTAAAATCTCCACTTCACTTCAATCTCCAGGGTATGGGTGTGCTCATATATGCTCTAATGATCTTCTCAGTGCTTATTAGAGATAATTGTAAATCCGGAGTGCATACGACCTTCTTGGTTAACGAACGGTTGAAGGTCAAGTATTGAATCCAAAGAAACGAGTATATTTAGTAACAATTTAGCAAAACGCTTATGAAAAATTTCTCGGCTTATTTTAGACAGGAAAATCATTCTTTTCACACTGAGTTTTAATGAACAATGTAAAATTAACATTATCTATTAAGATTCTTTACGTGGATAACGTAATTTAAAACAAAGACCATATGTCGAGGACAGCAACTGATTTAACAGCCTCGCACTTTCTTACCAAATCCTGTTGTTGAAAGATGCAGCGGTATACTACTGGTTACCGTGGTGAGTTTCGTTGTCGATGATGTTAAAGTATAGATTCGGAATCTAGTCCCAATTCTTCTAAATCCAATAGCCATAATGTGGACAGATGGAGCCAAACTCACACACAATTCAATTAATTCACTAAATTATCATCTAGTGTGATTTGAAATTCGGTAATCTATCTTCCTTCCTACCTTTCATGTGTAACTCATTTTCCTTCAATCAATCATTTGGGATTCTATATGACGTTAATTAGTTAAAAACTTTTGGTTGTGAATGAACCGTGAGCCGGAAGTTGTGGATAAGCGTACAGGTCACGTGTAAACAAACAGTTGTAATAAAGTGAAATAAAGGTTTTCTTACGACTAAATAAAGATTAGTTTCACCTGCAACTTCAGCTTTTGACGCCGGTTCAGATTTCTTTCTTTTTTTTTTTTAGCTGATTAGCTTGTCAACTGTATTTTGTTAATTTTACTTTCTTTTAAATGTTGTGTGAAGAAATTGCTATTTATATTCAGGGGCACAACTAATCATTTTAAACCTTCTGATATAGTCAAATGGGTAACACACCCTATTGGTGACCCGGATGTCATTTGAACACGCAACTTTCTGTAATATACTATACATATAATTTAAACATTTGACTGTCCGATTCTCTTAACTGTAGCCGGGGAGTCTTAGTACTAATTTGCATTAAGATTTCTTCACTTCAGTTCAGAATTATAAGATTCTTCTCCAGATCTTACAAATGTATGACTTTTGATTCCAGTAAAGGTTCCTCGGGTGTAATAATGTAGGCTGGTGCGTGTAAAATAAAAATGAATCATAAGTTATCATGTGTTGTGATTTGAAAGCTACTATAGTAAGGTACTAATTCAGACGTAGTCTTCAAGACTTGACCATAGATCAAATTTAAGAGGGCTTTCATTAATTGTTATTGTGTTGATCTAGTATAACATAAAAAGTAAAAGAACAAAAGCCAACATTCCTCATGTATCTTCAGAGCTATATTCTTTAAAACAAAAACTTTTATCATTTAAAATAAGTATTTAATAAATTAGCGTATAACCTGTGATTATATTAGTGCTTAGTTTTACTATCTTATTCAAACTAGATATTCTTTACTGACTAAGTTTAATGGCAGGTAAACCAGAACTAGGTTCATTCAGTTATTCATTCTTTAATAATTTGACATTTATGATATTCATATACATTCATTTTTTCTAATATAAAAGGAGACAATATATGTGATTAATATGCTAAATAATACATCAAAAACCATTTTTATTTTAATTTTGCTTCAATAAGAACCAAAGATTGATTTTTAAGTATAATAGTACAAAGGACCTCGGTGAAATCTTTCCGCCTTTGAGTAAGTATCTTCTATTACCCCTTGGGGGCCGCGGTAGCCTAGTGGTCAAGGTCGTGGATAGCGGCTGGCGGTTTTCGTTCAGTCGCGGGTTCGATCCTTGGCCACCAAAGACCCGCCGTGTAGCCGGGGCTGATGCACGTTAAATCTGTTCGGGGCCCAAAGTCCTCCCGTTGGCGTGGTGTGGATGTTAGGAGAGGGGGGTGCCAGCTCAGGTGTCGTCCTCGTCACTTGACCGTGGTTCAAAATTACGAGGTCCGTCGCCAATAGCCCTCGTGTTGCTTCTAGTGCGACGTTAATAAAAACTAAAACTAAACTCTATTACCCCTTGTAGCATACTACACTTCAAGTATCGTTATTGCAATAAATTTGAACTGAAAGTTCTGGAACTTTTGATGTAAGAGTAGAATTTATACTTTATCAATATTTTAAATTGGTCGTTTGTTATTCATGTAAAACTAAGATGAACATTTTTGAATTGACTAATTTATACTCTCAGATTATTAATTATAGATATGTTTTTGCATAAATATAAGAAGTTTGTAAAAAAAATCTCGATTTTTAAGAAATACAATTACATAACTAAAAATGTTACAACTTTCTTTGGGGATAATTATATTAAAAATAGCACTTTAAGGTTTAAAAAATTATAAATGTTCAATACGACCACCATCAGACAACAAGAACAATATCTATACCTAGTAGTACGATACGATGGATTGGTTGTAGAGCTGATGATGACCATGCTCTCGACCCCAAGAAATCCTAATATACCTCGCGACAGTATCCTATTACCTATTTCGTCTGTCACCATAAAATTTTCTCAAAACACAAGATCTAAATTTCAACTTAAGTTTAAGTATAGGTAAATGAATTAAAATAGTCAATAACAATCAAAATATCTTTTATGAATTTTCAAATAAAGGGGATGTTCTTCACACTTAAATCCCATCGGTGGGTACTAACTACTTCTATAATCTTTCAAGGAATACGCTTACTAGAATACAATGCGAGTTTCTTCATCCATTGCTCCGACAGCATTGAGTCCGAAACTCGCTAATTCCTCAAAACACGTTAAAAGATTAAAAGACATTAGTATGCATTCCACTAACACCCTTCTTATTACCGCAACCTTACTATTCAAATCAATTCTCTGTCGCTTTTATACTACTTGATTACCTCTATATGCTTCACTTCCAAAAATTTTAAATTTCAAGTAAAAAAAATCCATGCAGTTATTTAAAAGATGGAGAGCTTTTTTCTGCTACTAATTAGAACACTGACAAACTGAATATGTGAACAGCTACAACCATTCAAAGTGTGACACTGAACATGGTGAAATAGTGTGAAATTAGTTTTATTATGGACTAGATATCATTCGCGTTTCTAGTGGTGGTCCCATTGAATAATTATAATTTTCTTTAAACTTTAAAGTCCTATTTTTACCTTGATTTGCCCGAAAAGGTTGTAATCTTTTTTTAATTAGTTTTGTATTTGCAATTCTTTAAATTCGGGATATTCTTTCGTAAACACCCATACCTGGACAGAAATACGTCTTCAGTTGATTTAATTTATCTTCATAGTTCATACTAATTTTCCATCAAAGAAGGTAAAATATCTGGATGTTTGTATTTTATAATATTCACTTTAATCACAATAAAATTACAAGGATTATAATCTTACATTAAAATACTTCATTCAGGGCTTATACGACTCAGTTTTCTGTAAATTGTTTTCATTCCCTTTTCTTTTTACAAAAAAAGATTTAATCAGGTTTCCTCAACAGTACGTAAAAATATTTTTAAATAAGATTCAACTTAAGCTATGAGACTTAATTTTTCTAAAAAAGTCATCACAGTTCAATATAGGGCACACTTGACCTAATTTTTGTGGGGTTTTTTTTCCTATCTTTTTCGCAATAGCACTCGATGAACATTTTTTTAAAAATCATTTTGTACTGGTATCAGAAATTTATTTTCCATGATATTTGAATATCTTTACATTATCAATCAAGCCTTTCGAAGAAAAAAAAATCGAGTCATCTTAATTTATTCAATATGTCTTTTTTGTTTCCTTCTTTTCCCCCACCCTTCTTTCATTCCACCGAACTTGCTGTTTCAGCATATATAAAAAGATAATCATTTCCCTTTTGACATATGTAAAATGTTCAGTGCTAAATCAGAAAGTATAATGATGATCGATTTTTCTATTGCTCTTCTTCTATTGAAACCCTAAAAAGAAGAGAGCAAATTGAATATATTAATTATTAAAATCATTCATAAATACTCTGAGACCAAGTCGATAGCTAAAAAAAATTCTTAGGCATAATTTTAGCAATAAAATCTGTAGGAGTAGTTTTATGATTTGGTAAACGTCTAAAGCAATTGATATTTTGCTTTGAAGAGTTTTAGCTTATAGAATGGTTAGTTAATTGATGTCAATGTCATTTTAAGGTTTGGATAATGACCTATCATTTTAAAGGTCATTGGTGATGAACCTGATTCTGAAATCTCCTCACTCATAACCTGATTTGGAACCCTATTGGAATGCAATCCCAATATTTGAGACCCCTTCATTCGTTTGAATCGATTGTTTATTAAAGTCACATTCAGAAACAATACGAGGATTATTAGCGAAGCGCCTTTGCATTATAAACTTTGGTCAAGTGAGGAGGATGACACCTAAGAGAGCATCTCACTCTCCAAACATCCACACCATCCTAATGTGGCGATATTGATCTCGATAGATTCAGCATGAATCAGTCCAACTACACTACAGATCACAACTTAAATCTTCAACTCAATGTAAACAACATCATCCATGAACTCCTTCGGAAGAACTAGATCCTAAAAACAGCTACTATCCTATCAACTGATTATACTAATCAAACTTAGTTATCGAACTAATTTAATTTTAAATTAACCATCTATAAATATGTGAAAAATACTTTGGTAGGCATTGAACATGTTATGATTTGCGTTTATGTATAAATTTGCTTAACTGTTCGATTTTCAAAATTTTATCGTGAAAGTTTTTGTGAATATGTTTGATGCCTGCTTTCACCAGTAATGAACGTAATTTTAAAAAAAGTATGTGTGCCATATTGATTTAAATAAAACATGTATACAAATTAAGTGCTTAATTTGCCTGTCAGTAGACGTATTATCATAAACCATATCATACGTATTAATCAGGAATAAGCAAATGACTGAAAATGAATAAAATTATTCAAAATTTTAACAGTTGTGAGGCAGTCATTTTCGCCTCAAAATTTTCGAATTGTTTTTTTAATTCGACTTTCTTCTCAGAATGTTTTAAGTGAAATTATTTTAATATTAGTTTGTAATTATTTACTAACAAAGGCGGGTTTTATCGTAAATTGAGTTAAGACAAATTCTATTTAATGCGTAGCAAAGAAAAGTTTCTTTGGTGGCGAAGTCTTGTCTTACATTAACGCATTTCTGATTTTGTAACTGAATTGAAATAATGACTTACTTCCAGATTATAGTTTCATTTTAATATCTATTAATTGTGTGAGTAATATTTATTGAATTTTTATTATAATTAATACATGCTCTTTAATCAAGCTAATAAATTAATTGGTACCGATATGATTTATAATTAAAAGCACGAAGTCTGTATTTAAGTTATATAACTTGAATAGCTCCAAAGTTCATAGATGTCCAAACTTACAGAAAAATATTATGATACAAAGTGGTCTTATTAACTAAATAATTTCTCGGGAAAAAGAAGTGAAAAGTAAAATAAAACTACAATTCTCAGTTTTAGATAAACAGAATTGTTAAACAATTAAAACTGAAGAAATTGTAAGGATATCCAAAATTTCCAACTACGTAATTCACATAACTAGAACCTACACTTAATTTACAGTATTCTAACTCCATGTCAAAGCTGCATTAATACGTTCAGTAGTAGGTGACTGCATTCCCAGAAGTAATATTCAAAACATTCTATTCCATCCAAGAACTTCGTTCAGTACAAATATAAAAATTCCTTTTATGTGTACTTAAATTCTTCAAAAAGTACCAGTTTTATGAATTGGAAATGGGGTATTAAGAATGAGAAATGAGAGTAACTTACTATAGAATTGTCTGTTGATCGTAATCTAGTATGACTATGATATTTTTAAGAAAGATATGGTATAAAAGTTCTGAATTTTATTCGATCTTTCGATCTGTTTGAAATTCAATGCATGTATTCTTCTGCTTACATCACTAATTATATACACACACACACACACACACATATATATATATATATATGTGTGTGTGTGTGTGTGTGTGTGTGTGTGTGTGTGTGTGTGTGTGTGCGCGCGCTTGCGGGCGTACTTGTGTGTGTGTGTAATTATTCAATTTAAATTTCTAATAGTTTCACTGAAGAAATAATTTGATTTCCTAATTTTCTCATTCTCTAACTCAAAAATAATTTAATTTTCTAATTACTCCATTCTCATTAGCAGTAGATTTCATTCCTATTTTCTGATCCAATTCCAAAATATCCTTTTATTTGTTAGATCGCGGGCTCACAAAATTTGTTGAATCCACTTTAACGTAATCATAAATCTGTCAGAAATAATCCCTACAAGACTGATAGGCGTTAACGAAATTCCTTGGAATCTCTTTATCTCTTACCACATGAATTATTCACGAGATAGGTAAAAATCCCTGTAAAAAAATCAATTACAAGATAAAATTCTCTGTCTTCTGTTCTGTTCCACGCTCTTCTGATGTTGTTGAACGGCGGAGCTGCGTCTCCTCTCAGCTTGTTGCCTTTTTCTCTCAGCAAAATAAATAAGCAACCATAAATTTGAAATGCGCCTTTTTACATTATAAATTAATTTTTAAATTTTTATACATATATATATATATATGTGTATACATGTGTAGTTCAAAAAGTACCCGTGTAAAGAATGGGGCAATCCTTTACATTATTTCCCATTGTTTCTTTTTTATAAGTCCTAAGAGTCCATCCTTCGCATACCAAAAATTTTCTGACCAATGGGACCATCGTCACATTATCGGAGAGAATTTCCCGGAAGCAACCCATTGTTTTGAGCACTGCTTTTTTTCCGGTATGTTATGATGTATACAGATCTCATTAAAAGCGGTAACTCGACGACCAAATTTTGACAGCAAATGGCTGCTTATAAAATCCTTTCTAATTTAAGAATCAGTGTGACATTTGCTTCATATAATGTAGCAGATGACGTCACACAATGATAACACAAACTTGCCTTAAAGCGCCATCTATCACCAAAAACATTATTTTTTTGCACCACCTTTTCGCATAACTTATAAAACAGAAAGAAATCAAGAAGTGTTCAAAGAAGAAGAAGAAGTACAGAAAGAAGTATTCAAAAGAGGGTATAAGCATAATTATTTTCTAGAAATCACTTATTCTTTCTTTAATACTGTGTTTCTTTTCGCATCACTAAAATTTGAATTACTTCGCTCTTAATACATTTCAGATTATGTTAGAATGATTCAAATATGTTTAAAAAAAGCAACGTAATATTTTAAAGCATAATATTTAAAAGGAGAAATGAGAATAAATTTATTTACAATTCGTTGAGCTATGATAACACGATGTTCAAGATAGTGATCAACATCATGAACTGATGATATTAAAGTTGAGTTTATGAGAAAACTGTTTTGAAACTGTCTGTTTTGCTAAGTGATGAAATATACTGCATATTAAATTCAAATATACTACATTGTCAGTAACGTAAATGTAATAGTTTGGAATATAGGTTACAGTTGAGGCATAACTCTCTTGCTACACAATGGTTCAAAATTACCAGATCCGACCTAAATAGCTCTCCCATTTATTACCTTAGAGCAAAGTTAATTCAAACTACCAATCTATCGTCAATTACTGAGTAATGAAAAGTCGTAAGGTCTGTTAAATCTTCTCTACTCAACATTTCTACGGGAATACCCATGGAAAACAATTCAAATTTTTTTACACCAAAATTGAATAAAAAAGGAAGAGAAAACCAATCTAAATTGCGAATATCTTTAAGAATAAAAAAGATTTGCATAGTGCTTTGAGAAACGAAGCTGATTAACAAATCCTGATTGATGAAACGAAATTCTCATTTGCATTATTCATATGTAAGGAAACTAATTGAAAACAACCAAGGGCTCTTTGAAGATTATCGTTGAAATAGCATTTTGCTTTTGAGTGGAATCCTTATCAGATTCAACGATATTTTCTTTTCTCAATAGAGGAATGCTTTTTTCAAACGTTATAAACATAAAAAAAGGATTTTTTATATGAATATTTATATCTCATGAGAGCTACAGCAATGGCGAAATATTCCCCGTAAAATAGGTAGAAACATAGAAATACTGTGCTTCGATACATTATACGATAATTTTAATTTTAATCGTTAAAATTAAAATTTATATCAGTTACTAACACTATTCAGAGTCTTAAAATTAACTCATGCTTTCATAAATAACTAGAGTAAATCATTTCTGATTCAGATAAAATCAAGTCTTTTCTTAATGCCTTCAACCTTCGTACAACAACAAACAACAAACAAATGTATTTTCCTCACTGTTCATAAAGTTCAGTGGGCAACAATGTAAGTATTAAATAACTAGGCTGACTCTGCAACAGAAGAAATACGCATACTCCAAACACCGGCAACCGACTGCTATTTAGCGTGAAGCCTTCCCTTTTGAATGCAGTACCAATCGTTTCTGTAAACAAAGGTGTTCCCGTTACTTTCGTTCGCATTAGAGTTTTGTTTGTTTGTTTCGCCTGAAAAATTGTTAGTGAGCAACGAATTCTTGTGAAATTTCACATGAAACTTGAAAGATCCGCTACTGAAACTTATAATTTATTGAAAGAAGTGTATGGTAATGAATGTTTATCACGTGCATGTTTTTTAGTAGTTTAAGCGTTTCTAAGATGGTCCAGAGGATGTTGAAAAGGATGCAACGCCCGGATCACGTCAAAAACGATCAGACCACCGGTTGAGTATTCGTGCGATTACTGAGACTGTAGGAATAGACAAAGAATTCTTGTGGCAAATTTTTTCATCAAGACAATGCGCCATCTCATTCCATATTGTCTGTCAGGAGGTTTCTAGCCAAGTACAGCATCCCAGTGTCAGACCATCCTCTTTATTCACCGGATCTTGAGCCATGCGACTTCTATTTGTTTCCTAAGATGAAATTTGCATTGAAAGGAACAAGATTTGAGTCGTTTGAAGCTGTGAAAGAGAAAGAGGCACTCGTACTGAAGGAACTGACAAAAGAAAACGATCAGCTTATTTCCCAGCAATGGAAGATTCGCATGGAGGATTCGTAGGTAAGAAGAGGGGTGTGTGTATATATATTGAATGTGATAATAAGTAAATATGTATAACATCGAAAGAAAATGTTTTACAGTGTCAATCTAGTTATTTAATAGCCATATCTTATGTTCTACATACGTGACACAACATTCAGTCCATCCCGTGGCCGCGGTAGCCTAGTGGTCATGGTTCCGGATTCGTGGCCGGCGGTTTTCGTTTAGTCGTTGGTTCGATCCTTGGCCGCGTATGATCTGCCGTGTACGTTAAATCTGTCGGGGCCCCTAAGTCTTCCCTATAAAGTTGTGTGGAAGTAAGGAGAGGGAGTGCAAGCTCAGGTATTGTACTCTTCACTTGACCGAGGTTCAAAATTTCGAGGTTCGTCGCCAATAGCCCTCGTGTTACTTCTAGTGCGACATTAATACAAACTAAACTAAATTCAGTCCATCCGTAAAAGAGAAGAACTATGCGTTTTATTCTTAATTATTCACTTAAAAACCTTTTAAATAATTTTTGATAATGTATTTATAATATTAAAATATAGAAATTTTCTCTTCATTTAATATTTTTTCCTTAATATTTGATGATCCTTTTATATAATAAAATCTAGTCTTGTTTGCTTTTTATTGTTTTAGTACGATATGATAAACTACTTTTCAATTTACATTTTTCTTGTTTTAAAAAGTTCTTAAAAGAAGAACAAATCAATTGTTGCATAATATTTTCATTCCACGACCGACATACAGGGTTTAAAATTTTGACAGACACTGAACTCTTTACTTGTTAAATGAAATTGCCACCAAGAGTGTAAATTAACTTTAATTCTTCTTCTTCAATATATCTAATAATAAAATGCAAGCAAACATTTGAACTTGAAGCCCTACAACCTGCAGAATATAGCCTAACACTGTTACACTTTTATCGGAATCCTTTCAAATAATATATAACGTTACTAAAATAACAAATACTATTGAAATGCATACAAAGAAAATGAATCTTAAAAATATATACTTGAATTTGTATTCTAAAAAAATAAATAAACAAAAAAAGGTCCAAAAATATCATTCAAAAGAAATCATTTGGAAATTTAAAAATAATAATAAATATTGATTCAATAGAATGCTTCGCTGTATTAATAAACATACGACTTTGAATGGAATTTTCCGGTTCTTATTGTTCCAGTTTGAATATTTATCTACTCTGTACTTACAAGCAAGACAAGAGCTATTGGTGAAGGACCTCGTACTTTTGAAACTTGGTCAAGTGACGACGACGACACCTAAGCTGGTACGTCCCTCCAAATTGCTACACTCCGCCAACGGGAGGACTTGGAGCCTCAACAGGTTTTACGTGACTCAATACCACTATACTATTGTCTTTAGTGGCATCAGGACTCGAAACTACGGCTCAGACTCATCGAAAACAAAGCCAGCCGTGTGCACGTGACCATCTCCACAAGCCTACCGCGGACTTATATTTTCAGAGAAATCGCTATCATGCTTTAATATTTAGTTATCTATTATATTTTTTTCACGACAAGTGATAAAGTTGTGGAGACTGCTGATCCCCACCAGCCTATTCTACCACCAAGAGGACGAGACGGCGGTTCTAGTAAAGCAAGTCAAATGAAACTACTTGAAAATAAAGCGAACTAGTCCTTCTGCTGTCACTAACTGGTCAATTGAAACGTTCCCGGCCTGACATATAGATGGTACTACTAGAATTAAATCCATATGTTTTTTAGTTAGCCCTGACCCTCAAAAGATGCGATGTAGATATTTGACAGCTGTCGGATCATTAGCTTGTGAATTACAGCATTTTGAGTGAAGCAACTTTTGTTATTATGAAAAAAAATGGATAAAAAGAAGTTTCGCGTGTTGATAAAATATTGCTTTTTGAAGGGAAAAAATACAGTTGAAGCCAAAACTTGGCTTGATGCCGAGTTTCCGGACACTGCCCCAGGAAAATCAACCATCAAGGATTGGTATGCTATGTTTAGACGTGGTGAAATGAGGTGAACGCAGTGGACGCCCAAAAGAGGTTGTTACCGACGAAAACGTTAAAAAAATCCACAAAATGATTTTGAATGACCGTAAATTGAAATTGAATGAAATAGCAGACGCTCTTAAGATATCAACTGAACGTGTACATCATATCATTCACGAATATTTGGGTATGAGAAAGCTCAGTGCAAAGTGGGTGCCACGCGAGCTCACTTTTGACCAAAAACAACGACGAGTTGATGATTCGGAGCAGTGTTTGAAGAGGATCAAGCGTAATAAACCCGAATTTTTGTGTCGATATGTGACAATGGATGAAACATGGCTCCATCATTTCACTCCGAAGTCCAATCGACAGTCATCCGAGTGGACTGCACACCATGAAACCGCTCCAAAGCATGGGAAAACGCAACAGTCGGCTGGCAAGCTTATGGCGTCTGTATTTTGGGATGCGCATGGAATAATTTTCATTGACTACCTTGAAAAATGAAGGTCCATCAACAGCGACTATTACATAGCGTTATTGAACCGTTTGAAGGACGAAATCGCCGAAAAACGGCCGCATTTGAAGAAAAAAGGAAGTGCTGCTTCACCAAGACAATGCACCGTGTAAGTGAAAACGATGGCAAAAATCCATGACTTGGGCTTCGAATTGCTTCCTCATCCATCGTATTCTCCAGATCTGGCTCCCAGCGACTATTTCCTGTTCTCAGATCTCAAAAGAATGCTCGCTGGGAAGAAATTTTCGTCGAATGAAGAGGTGATCGCCGAAAATGTGGCCTATTTTGAAGCAAAGGACAAATCGTAGAAGAGACTCCGTTTATATATGAGAACTATGATTAAGAATTATAATAGTTCTCTCCTCCATTTATAACTTTCTTATTGTGTTAGCTGGTCAGGTTCACAGCTAATATTTTTCATTGGTTTTAAAGGTTTTTAAAATGTTTTTAGTAAAAATATAATTACCATTCGTTTTGTGTGTTTATTCTTTTTGTGTAAAGTTTGTTTACCTTCTGACCTCTGGAGGCGGTTCTCCATGGTCTCGAATCACATATGGTAAATTACCATAAGGTAGAGCTGTCCTTTTTAATTATCGTTATTTTTACAAAGGCATATTTTGTACACCTTTTTTCGTTTCTTGTAATAAAATAACAGAAAAATAATAGTTAAAATAATTAAAAATAAAATATTCAGAAAATAGGTAAAATAAATTATAATGAAAAATATTTAACCTGAAGCTGGAGAGACATAAATATATTTTCTTGTTTTGTATAATCGATAAATGCGAATAAAAAATCACGAATACTTTCAATGCCATCGAATTTCGTTAATTCAATTTCCTGTTAAAATTTAACTTTTTAGTTATATAAATTGAGGTACTGTACTTACATTAGCATACAGTTTCAATCTGCCTCGAACATACTGCGTTCAAACATTGCATTAACTTGACTTCTTCAGAGTGTATCGAAACTCATGGGCAAAAATTTAAGGGGTGTTAGAAAACATCCGAACCAGCAATTTTCACCTTACAATGTACAGGCTTAATGCAAGCGATGAACCGCTAGATGGTAATACAAGCGAGTTTTCTTACACATCGTCATTTCTACCATGCGTTTAACGAGGCATAACCTTTTCCTGATTACTGTACGTTGCTATGCCTCCTGAAATCCGCGGTAGAAATGACGATGATTAAAAACCCTACGCTTTATGCTTTCAAAAAAGAAATTCAGCGCCGTCTAGCGGTTCACACTTGCTGTACTACAATGCATTGTAGGGAGAAAATTGCTTATTTAGAAGTTTTCTATCATCTCTTAAATTTCTGCCCATGAATTTCGAAATACCCTGCATATTTATTTAATAAAAGAGAAATTTTAAGCAAAATATTTTATTTATTTAAAATGAGCAAGAGTTACAATTGTTTGTGTTAGTTTACATTGAATAACAATTTTCTTGATGACAGATTAGCATTGATATTTTTACAGATTAATTATTTCTGATTAATAGCATAATTAATCAGGAAAAAAATGCAAGATTTGATTGTTTGCTATTTAAAATAAAAATAATGAACTTATTTTTTTGTTTGCGTACGTCAAGAATACAAAGAGGTCCCTGACTCCCGGATAATAGACCCTGAATTAGAGCCGATCTACTGAGTAAATCTTAGCAACAAGTAAAAAAAACCTAGTATTCTGATGTTAAAGAGCTTAGAAGGAAAAAATTATGTTTTGATAGCTAAATTGTATCAAAGACAAAAGTACAAAGTATTTTTTTAATAAAATATGATCATTCATTCAAATCATTTTAATTGGCTTGATACCATACAAATCGCTCTAGAGAAGCAAAAAAAGGAACAAAAGTAATTCACAGTAAATGAAACGAGAATAAGTTCTTGTACCGATTAAAATGGATAAAAATGAGTAAATTAAACCCTACGAAACAATTGAGTTCTAATTAAATTTGAATGCCTTATTAATTCCAATTTAGAAAGGTAAGTAAACTTTTAATTCAATTAAAATGTCAAACTCATTTGCTGCAAAAAGAACTTGAAATTGTTTGAGATTAATTCACATATGGAATCTGAAAACTTCATACCTAATGTGTTGAATAACTTAAAACTTTTATAGTAACAATATTCCATCAATTTTCTAGGTGTGAGTACATTTAATTTTCATATTCCTTTTCTTCCGAGCTCAAATCGAATTCACGTTTCATTGACACACTGTTATTGTATAATAAATAAACAAATGATTCTTATCATTTAAGGTATAAAATACAGAGTACAAAACTTAGTACGCTTAGTGTTAATTCGTTATGTATGTACACACACACACACATATATATATATTAGAAGAAGAGAAAAATAAACAAAATTTCAAGAAATTAGAAAAAGTTTGAAATTCTTTTTATAATACTTTACATTTTTTTTAAATACAAGAATGGACAAAAATATATTTAATGTTGTAATATGCTTGATATTGCTTAACTTGATTATTCTGGAATTATAGGCCTAACTATCCCCATCTATGAAATATTTATTTAAAAAAATATTTATAATACCAAAAATATAAATTGAAAAATTCTGAAAATTTTACTCCAAAAATAAAAAATTTAAAAACACACACAAAATGTGGAAAACTCTTTAAAGACCAAATGCTAAAAATATTAAGAAAAAAATTAAAAAACTAAAGGCAAGAACAAGGATTTTCCAAGTGTAACAGTCCACATGTATTAATATTGCATACAGTATTTTACTACGAAATGTAAACACACACACACATATATATATATAATGTCTGGTCTTAATCTTAATAATTATTTACAATTAATTTATGCTCTCTCTTCCTTTCTTTGGGATTAGAAATATATGATTTACATTTCGTTATCCTCAAAGTTCAAGAAATGTTTAAGCATTCAAAAAAATATAACACTTCCTGTTACAAATTCCATATTATCCTGAAGAACTTAAAAAATCCTGATTTTATATAATAATTAAAGTTTACTACATTCTCTTATAACAGGATTCAAAAATATAACACTGGATATCACCAATAAAAGTTCCATTATTCCGAAATTAAATGGAGTTTCTTGCGAGGTTCTTTCTTTCGAAAACATCGATCTTTGTAATTTTTGATTAAATTCATACAAATTATTTTATACGACTCAATTATTATATTACATTTGAAATCAGTAATGAAAATTTCATTTCCAACTACACTTGTCTTTGGAGGAGACAGTACTGAATTTGATATTTGGTATGAAAGCCATCAAAACGTTTTTAGTAGCACACACTTCAGCACATCTGGTTCAATATAAGTAAATGCAGCTGTGAAACTGCAGCAGAGATCTGAGAGGTCTAAAAATCAGAAATCGCAACATAAAAAGCTCCCTTCTATTTTCAGTCCCTGGTGTTGTTACCAATCAGCATTGTGACTAGGGGAAAGAAGTAGGTCGTAATAAAGATAAGATAAAAATTCCAATCAATGAAGAATATCTGTCAATCCAAAGCCTTTCTGACTGATCAACGATTCGTATCTACTGAACTATTGATCAAGGTGTCACAGAGGTTTGATTGAAGATTCCAATGAAGTTTTACTTTCAATGATTTGGAGCAAAAGCTCTAAAGAAAATAATGCTTCGTCTGTTGATTACGGTGCTAAATACAATATCCGATATCAACTCAGGAATGTTAAAAACTCATTCAGAATGTTAATTTAAAGTATCCCACTACGTTCAGAACCATGAATTTGATAAAAACGTATCAATGAATAAATTTTTTGATACTTAGTATAGTCTGAATTAGAATGTACATAAAAAAGCATTTTAAAAATTTTATTACAATGATAAAAGCTTTAAATTCAATTTTTTAGCATAAAATAAGAAAAAAATAGCACATTTTCTAAATATTCTCCTTTCAAGAAAAATCTTTCTATAGCATTGTTAATTGATACGACACCTACCTATAGAATCTATTGATATGACACCTGTACAGAGCCTGAAATAGGATTTTTTAATAATTTGAAGAGTTATTATGAGTCGAAATAACAATACGCGTTTTTTTTTAAAAAATTCTATCACTCTTAGGCATTAAAATGTGAATAAATCCACTTAAATACCATACAATACAAAAGTCCTAGTTCAGGATCTTAAAAATGATATGAAACACATTTCCACTAATTTCTATCAATATGAAGAAAAAAACATTCGAGTTATCATCTTTCAAAAATTGTAAACATACTGAAAATTATAATCTTCAGAAAAAGGATTTAAAGTTAAAACTTCTTCAGAAAACAATGGAAAAATCTGATATTAAAATATTTATAACTTGATTTCTATGTATCGTAGCTACAAATGAAAGGAAGCTTTAGGAAGAGAAAATTTCAAATATTTTAATGGATAAATAAAAAAAAATCAATATTTTCTCCGAAATTCCAGTTTTTAACGTAGTCGGATTCCATAACAATGAAATTATTCATTTCAGAATGTTAATTTTAGAAATGAAATTAAATCAGTGAATTATAATTTAACGCAACAAAACCTCAAACTCACTAAATTGCGCGAACTTAAAACTAAGAAACTTTTAGTTGTTATTTATAAAATTATAAAGTGTTGTTTTTAATTTTATATTGTATTATTATATAATATGTAAGTGTATTGTGTTCAAAGCTTTTGTAAAAATTGTTAAGTAGGCTATGAGTAATCTGTCACTGTCATAACTAATGTTATAAATTTTGTGCGAAAGCATATTTTGAGTAAGAAAAAACATATATACTGCTGTTTGTAGAAAATGCAACACCATGAAAGAATCATCAGAATCAAATGAAATTTAATGCAGAAACGACTTGTACTGATACAAATAAATGATGAAATTTTCAAAACAAAAGAAACAAATTAAGCGTCCGAAATCAGTATTTGGTGCAGCCACCATGCGCTGCAATAAGTGCTGCTATACGACGTGGCATGGAGTCAAACAGATGTTGAATATCTGCTTGAGGAAGAGAATTCCATATCGCTTGTATGCGCAACCAAAGTTCGTCTTTGGAAACTGCAGGACGCGGATCACGAGCGAGACGCCGACCAACCATATCCCACACGTGCTCAATAGGCGACATATCCGGTGAATAAGCAGGCCAAGGAAGAAGTTGCATGCGTTGTGCTGAACAGAAGTCTCGAACAGTCCGCGCAACATGTGGGCGTGCATTATCCTGCTGAAAGATAGCTCCAGGGATGCCTTGAAGGAAAGGAACGACTTCGGGCTGTAGCACTTCACGGACGTACCTGTTGCTATTGAGATTACCCTCAATTCGTATCAAATTGGATCGTCCATGATACGAAATCGCACCCCAGACCATAACTCCGGGTGTTCGACCACTATGTCGTTCAATAATACACTCAGGAAGGCAGCGTTGACCGGCATAACGTCTAACACGAACACGGCCATCATGGGTCCACAAATTGAAGCGTGATTCATCTGAAAAGACAACTTGGTGCCAATCAGCTCGCCTGTCTCTGTGCTCAAGAGCCCACTGCCGACGCAGCCGTCGATGATTCGCCGTGAGGGGAATCCTGTATAAAGGCACCCTTGCACGCAATCCACGGCGCAGCAGACGACGACGAATTGACGAAGCCGACAATTGTACACCTGTAGCAGTAGACCAACGTGCTGCCAGCTGCCTGGAGGAAGCTGTGCGATCATTCACCGTCATGCGGAGCAGGTGTCGATCATCGCGCTCTGACGTCACCTTCTGTCGTCCAGTGCCTGTTTTTCGAGTTGTTCGGTGCTCGTCGGTCCACTGCTTCCAAACTCGCATCACTGTGGAACTGTTCCGCTGCATACGAGCTGCTATTGCGCGATAGGAAAATCCTCCTTCTCGAAGGCCGATTATCCTCCCTCGTTCAAACTCCGTAAGTTGCTTGAATTTCTTATTCTTCCGTCGTGGAGGCATACTCAGGTCTCACTAAACGTTTGCCACTAACAAATAATCATAGACTTTTTTCAACGTCCCGCTACAGCACTTTATTTATACGCTTTCAGCATCAATTCAGAGGGCGCCGCGCACGCGCGATGGCTCTGAAACTTTATTAATTTGCATAATATCCTATAATTGACATTTGCTGCGAATTTCATTTGATTCTGATGATTCCTTCATGGTGTTGCATTTTCTACAAACAGCAGTTTACTATCATATGTAGTTAAAGTAATGTTTTAGTTCTTACAATATCTACACAATAAACTAAAAAATAACATAATAGAACGTTAGAGCTCTACAAGCCTTATTAGATTTCGTTCTGTGCCTTAACAATCTTTAAATACATTTTTCTTATATTTTATTTTTGTACAGGTAAGTGTTTTTTATTCCCTAAGGCATTTTTTGTTCAAGTTTTAGTTTTGAAATTTTTCGTAGATGTTTTCATATATATGTACTTCAAAATCAAGTATAGACTTAGATCTGAGAGTTCTAGTTATTTATTGAAAAATTTTAAAGAATAGATTTTTAAAAATTTCCTGTTTTTTTTTCAAGTTTAGAAACAAAAATAATTATTAAAATTTAATAAAGAGCTATATTTTCAATTCCACACTAAATTTTATTCCTAATAATTGAGGAAATATAAATCACTTCAAATAACAAAGAATTTATCTAGAATTGTGTTATATTATATAAGAACTTTTTAAAAAATTCAACTTTTTTTTTTAAAATTTTAAAATAGTAGTTTGTCATACAAACTTTCTTTTCAGAACCAGTTTAATAACAAAACCTGAAAGCAAAGCATTACTTAATTTCAATATTACTGGTACCAAAAAAATGTTTTGAAAAAGCGTACCATACATGCCTTAAAAGATTACAAATAAACTTAAAGATTAATACTATTATAAAGATTAAAGTACAATTGAATTTCTGGGGTGTGTTTAAGTGGTCCTCAGATAATATTAATAAAATAAACTTCATTAACATATTTCAATAAAATAAACTTCGCAAAGACAAAAAAATTCTTCTGGCACGATACATTCTCGAAATGAATTAATAATCTTTGTTTAGCTTCAAAACCACTAACTAGTAATGTTTACAGCTTATTTATTTAAAGTCAATGTTAAAATTTATCTCAAAAGCATTTCTTTGAAATATTTAATTTCGTAGTACTAGAAATACAGCACAAGATATTGACGATTGTTCGGTAGGTACAGCGTCGAAGTTAATCAAACTTTCGCTAAGAATTAAATAGTCACATATTACTTTATCCATTACTTTCTTACAACTTATTTTCGAAATCTAAATCAATTTACTTCATTACACAACATACGACGAAAATAATTCAAAATCTAGAGATCTGAATCACGCATAAATAATTGCAAATAGAACTGGAGACTTTACAGCCCATACTATAAGACTTCAAGGATTTTTTGGACATAAAACATGAAGAATATGCAGTACTTTTAAATATTTAAAAGAAATATAAGATAATTCTAAGGGGATTTATACGAGATATACTTTACCTTGAATTCCTAGTAACATGCTTTCTTCTAAAATATTCCTATTTTAAGCTTAATTTGAATTTATTCTTCATTTCTGAAAATAAATTCCATTCCAGTATTTTTTTTGTTTACGGACTCAGTTTAATGTTTAGTCTGTAGTTACTTATGCAATGCAATTTCTTGTTTCTCTTTAGGAAGACGCATTTGGGAGATTTTAAAGAAACAACTTCAAATATATTTTTTCTTTTAATCTGGACTTTTTAAATTGAAGAGAATATCTAATTGTAAAGAAAGGAGTGCAAATTCATTGAAAACATTTTTATTCATGAATTACACAAAATGCATTTCTATACTATTTACATTATTACTGTCTAATCCTTAATATATAGCATGTATTATATGTGTTGTCTTTTATATTTATAATGAATATTAATCCACAAAGGTTCAAAAAGAGGGAGATAGGGGTATCGTTTTATTAATATTAATTGTAATTTCGGCACACAAATTGTGTACATAAAATATTATTTACAAATTATTTATTACTATATAGAGACTCCTAACAATCAATACAATCATTATCCCGCTTTAGCGGTCAGGAGAACAAATTACACCAAAGACATGAAAACCCCAACTTCCGCAGTCAAGAACTAAAATATCACATGAATATCTTTCCCATGACTCCATGTGCTCTCATGCTTTAGACGAGATAAGCCGTCTCCTTTATTTTCTTAGATATACAAAAAAGTTTTCGATGGAGTGTTGATTGACGGACTCATTTATAAGCTAATCATTAATAATTCCCTCTCCCCCTTATACGAATAATTAACTCTTATAACAGAAACAGATTTTTCTAGGTTAAATTAATGGAATCCCTACCGACTTCTCTCCCAATTGGTAATGGAGCACCACAGGGATCTTTAATTGAACTAATTTTTCTTAATATTTTCACGCATTAATGATATCCCTAATTACTCGCTCACTAGTGTAAACTTATATGCCGACGATACTGCTATAAAATCAAATAAAATGTTCTCAATGAGAGTATCTCTATTGATACACTGGACCGTAGAAAACACTCAACGAGCGTATCGCCAGTGATACGCTGGGCACAGGAGAGCCAACACGAGCGTATCGCCTGTGAAACGCTGTGAGAGAACGGGTTAAGGAGCGTCTTCCGGTATATAAGCAGTCAACGACAGCCGCCATCTGAATGATGTAATTTTAAAACTCATAAATAATTTTTTGTACTTCTCAAAATTATATTCAGTTTTGTTCTCAGGTATTTAGTTCATATTTATACTTCTTGAAAATGTGGGAGATATTTATACTCTGAAGATCTCACGCTTGTATACATCAGCAACTATGTTTACTGTGTTTCCTCTTCTATGAGTATACGTAAATGCAACTCAGTTCTCCTAAAGAGTAATCAACAACAACGTTTTCCTTTCCGTCCTTGATTTTCTTAATTTTGGTGATACTCAGATTGTCTCCAATAACCAAAAATAATTGTTTGGTTTGGTTTGATTTGTTTTGGTTTTATTAACGTCACACTAGAAGCAACACCAGCAAAAATCATTGTTCCAGAGTGATGTTAGATAAAACAAATAAAAAATAGTAAAAATTGAGAAAAGTATTTCGGTTGCTCCAAACATTACGTATCAATTAATTATCTCCAGACTTAAAATATTTTTTTCTTCAAACAGAATAATAAGCTACGCTATATAACAAAAAAAGGGCGCTCCAATAAGGAGTTGTCCGATGGAGACAAAACTTGGTGGATAGAAAAATTATGTACATAATAGAAAATCTGATTAAAATTTCAGAAAAATTGAATGGTTTATTTCAGAGTCACATAATTACAAAGTAACGAGCTCAATAAGGTGTTGACACACCTCTAGCCTGGATGCAAGCTACCACACGACGTGGAATAGAGTGATAAAGCTCCCTGATGGTCTCCTGTAGTATTTCTTGCGAATTTTGCTCTAATTGACCGGCAAGGTCATCAACATTCCTTGGTAGATGCAGTTGCCTTCCCATCTTATCCTAGATATGCTTGATTGGAGAGAAATGTGGTTGGCTAAAGAAGTGTTTGACAAGCTATAAGACAGTTCATATCAACACGTGCCATACGTGGTGTGGCATTATCTTGTAGGAAAATAAAGCCAGGGTACTGCAAAAACAACGGTAGGAAAACAAGTCTCAGAATGTCGTCGACGTACCGCTTGTGCTGTAAGTATGCCTCTAATGATGACCATAGGGAGCCGGCTATCAAGGGAAATTACCATGACTCCTGGTTACGGTGTGAAATAATAGTGGCGGATAGGTACTGCCTGGGGGAGTCAGGCTGTGGAGACTCTGAAAGAATCTTCTTAACACCAAGGACACAGGAAGCGGGATTCTGTCGCTTTAAACACTATACGTCCCCAGTCAGCATCATTCCAACCTGTTTGAGCTAAGAACCCCTGTAATCTGGCTCAACAATGTGCAGGCGTGAGTGGCAGGTCGCGTAGGGTTCGGTAAGAGTTTAGATTTTGCTCCATGAGCCGTCTGTGAATGCACTTCTGTGCAGGTCGCACGTCTGTTGGTTGTTAACGATGAATTAGATGCTGTGACAGCTGAGCTGACAATCAATTTGTCCTCCCGATCTGCAGTGGCCGTAGTTTCGGTGCTGAAATCCGCCATTGTCCACCCATTCTTGCCAGCATCTTCTAATCGTCGCATCGCTTCGACCCATGTGACAAGCGATTCTCTTATTAGCCCAACCTGCCTCTTTTAATCCAATGATACATTTTGTAACTCTGGCAGTTGCTCGTAATGAGTTGCTCGTTCCTACTGCTGCGGGGCATTTTTATCAGTCGTGGAAAGGTATCCTAAATCGCAATGCAACAGAAAATTTGACCATCAGATTGAGAATCGCTTCTTATATAAAACTGCTGAATGCGCAGTTCCGATGCGCTGCAGCTCCCGCTATTCATTCATTGGACACCAAATTTTAATCATTTGCATGTTGGGTCCAAATGTCTTTGCATACAAAACTTTATTACAATTGGGCAACTCCTTGGTGTGCTGGTGTTTTTTTTTTTTTTTTTTTTTTTTTTGATATAGAGTGTATTTCTACAAAAGATTTATAATTTTTGTTGACTTGAAGAATCACCATTGATTGAAAGTGAAAAAGATTTTATCGATAAGAACACACAGAAAATCCAAAAAAAAAAAAATTATTACTGTGATTTTTGTAAATATATCCTAAACCTCATAAGAACATTATTTGTTTTAATTACAGTTGAAACTGTAATAATACCCATGATATTCAGTAGAAGCTAACACTTATTTTATTTCATGAGATTCTTCCTAGCATTTAAAGACACATATATAATTAACATAAAACTGTTGAATTATTTTTCAAGAGAAACTCAACACTTGCTTTTCTCCAGTAAATTGAAAAAAATATATATTATTTATGCTTAACTTTCGCAAAATAGAATACTTGTAACCTGAAAACAAGAAAAAATATTTAAAATGAAAAATCCTTACTTTAAAAATTACTTAAAAAATATTTAGATACTCTTATTACAAATATTTTTATTTGAATGTGGGAAGATAAAAAGGAAAATTGGTAAGTCCATATACATTTAATTTTTAGTTTAAAATAACTTTCCTTTTTTAGAATGTTTTTCCTTTTTCTAGAATGTTAAGTAAAATAAAAGTTTAAATAATAGTAAACTGTGTTCAATGTATTTCTAATATGATTTACATGATATGCAAGGTTTTGTCAAAAACATATATCCTTTTCAAAAGTGAACATAAGTATCATTAAGTTCTGCATAAATTTATGGTTTACACAAAAACAGTCACTGAATCGAGATTGGTTCCATGTAAAAAGTTATCACTTTAAATCAATAATTATATAACTGACTAATATCATAATGGATCAATATTATTTATAATAAAGCAGAAATGAGGAAATTCATTTGGTGTCTTAGGAACATGTTACGGTCGAAATTAGTTCATGCCTTTTGAAATTTCTTTTGTAAATCAGTCTTGCACATTTAACACATCAATCAATAACTCCCGAGACTAACCCAGAGATGGCGCTCGTAGTAAACCAGTAACCAGGTCTTTCTAGAGTACGAACCTTTGCTTGAAACGTGTCAAAATTTTAAGTCGATCGGACAAGAAACAGCCGAGTTATCGAGGTTGGAGTAAAGTCGTTTTGTAGTTTGTTTAAAAAATGGAAAAAACCGAGTCTCGTGTTCTGATAAAACATTGTTTTTTAATGGGTAAAAACACCGTGCAAGCGAAACAATGGATTGAAAAATGTTACCCGGACTCTTGTCCATCCAAAGCAACGATTTGTCGGTGGTTTGCCGAGTTTAAACGTGGTTGTACCGACACAAATGACGCGGAACGCTCGGGTAGACCTGTGGAAGCCGTTACACCGGAAAATGTGAGTGAAGTGACAAAAATTATAATGAAAGATCGTAAAGTGAAGCTCCGTGAGATTGCTGAGATGACACAGATATCATATGGAAGTGTATTTACTATCCTTCATGAAAAATTGAGCATGAAAAAGGTTTTTTCCATGTGGGTGCCGCGATTGCTTTCGATGGAACAAAAACAACAACGAGTCGATGATTCAGAAAGCTGTTTATCGCTATTTACTCGCAACAAAAAAGATTTCTTGCGAAAAAAAAAAAAAAAAGATTTGGAAAAGCGTTGGAACGATTGTATCACCCTAAAAGGTGATTAACAAAAGGTGTTATGTTGATGAATAAAAAAAAATTTTGCAAAAAAAAATGTTGTTTTCAATGTTAGTCTCGTGAGTTATTAATTGATGTGTTATACAGTACTCGATCGTGACTCAAGTAATTTTATTTGGATTTTAGGAGCCAATTAGTACGCTTTTGATTTCCACAAACCATTCCATTAGCTTGCAAATCCAATTATTAAAATAAAAAAGAATAAATCTTACTTATCTTTATTATAACTTTATTCTCATTTTATTTGGAGTTCTAAAGCTTCGAAAATATTTTCCCCAATATTGTGTCAAAATTTTCTTCTGAAGAACTTATCCATCAGCATTTACAAACATTCATATGTTTCTTTCAAAGTTCCTGTACTGAACATAAACATCATTTGATAAATCATAAATTTTAATCTGGGTTTTTACAACTAATGCAATTTGCATTACTCTGGACATGTAAATAGTGCACCGCCATCTATCGGTGAAAATCAAGCTTAAAATTTCCTTTTGAAAGAAAAAATTTCCCTCATTGACACATTATTTCTTTAAAATGTTTATTAATTCTCTAGTTTGTCAAATTAACTTAGAATTTTGAAAGCGAGACTTACTGAGAATAATTAAAGACTGAATTTCTGACTTTAAAGAAAATACTTAAAATCTTTTATTGTATATTTAAAGTTTTTTTACGAAAGATTTTGAACTAATGATATTTTTTGTTCATTTGAATTTATAAAATAAATAAGCAAACAAATTTTTAAATTAAAATCTGAAATTCAGTAAAAATGTCTAAAATTATTTTAAAAAGCATCATTTAATGATAAAGGATATTTTTTCGGTGAAGGGGTAAGGAGAGGCATTCATGAAATCGATAATTTTCGATAATAATAATTACAAAATAATCGATAAAATTTCTGTATTTACATTTACAAAATTACTTTTTACTTTAATTACTTTTTATTTAAATTACGATGCTCATAATAAGATTCTCGTAAAAGAAAAATTCTAAACTGATAAAATAATTGCTTCTTTACTTATGCTTTAACAGTTATCGAATATTCTGATTTCACTTAAGTTCATAAAATAAGTTAATTTGTTGTCTTTTTTCTAAATAAAGTGTTGGTTCAAAAATAAAAAGTCATACGACACATATAAAATGAACGTCTTTTAACGATGAAAAAGTAACTTTTCTAACTCATCTGAAAATTGTTCCTGTGCCCTTTTTGTTCTGAAACAAACAAAAAAAAAGAGAGAGAGAGAGAGAGAGATGGAGTCCTGCATCACCCTGCTATTAGCAGAAATAACGTTTGACAGAATTTTCGCCCAAGTGACATTAATAGGTTGTTCCGAACAACAATTACTGTAGTCTCTACCTCCTGATTCAGCAAACCATAAAATTCTTGTCTTAGAATTGTAATGTATAAACTTGGAAAAGTAAGCATGTCAACAGAAGCTGATTATAATGAACTAGTTTCTTTAAATTATTTTCTAAAAGACGAATAAATTCTAGTTTTAAATACTTCTCTAGTTCCCCCCCCA